>CM062820.1:162066840-162261296 GCA_031772625.1 Pinus tabuliformis
GTGGCAAGGCTAGTTTGTAGGCTACTGCTCCAGGGTGTTGAAGTATTTGATAAGGTCCGTAGAATTTTGGAGCTAATTTTTTACAAACCCTTGTCTTTGAGTGATGTTTGCTTATATGGTTGCAGCCTTTGAATACCTAATCCCCCTTCTTGAAATGTGTGTCTTGTTCTGAACGACGTTAGTCTACCTGTTGCTTCATGTGATTCTGAGCTTGATGGAGATTATCTTTGAGACGGGCTAACATGGTTGCACGGTTCTATAGGAATTGATCCACTGCTTGCACCTTAGAGCATCTAAGGATATAAGAAGTAGGTGAAGGTGGGAGTTGACCATACACTGCTTCATATGGAGTCATCTTGGTGGTTGCATGATAGTTATTATTATACCACCAGTCAGCTAGAGGTAGCCACTGTACCCATTGATGTTGCTTTTCTAAAGTGAAGCACCTTAGGTATGTCTCCAAACATTTGTTGACTACTTCAGTTTGACCATCAGTTTGGGGATGATAGGAAGTACTTAGTTAGAGTTGGGTGCCTTGTAGCTTGAAAAGTTATTGCCAAAAGTTACTGGTGAAAATCGGGTCAAAATCAGACACAATGGAAGTGGACATGCCATGCAATTTGAAGATCTGGTCCATGAAAGCTTGAGCCACCAAAGTGGGGGTAAATGGGTGGGGTAGAGAACAAAAATGAGCATATTTAGAAAGTCTGTCCACAACCACCATGATGACTGACTCGTTGCCAGAATTCAGAAGAACAGTAATGAAATCCATAGAAACATCCATCCAGATTGAGGCAGGGATGGGCAATGGTTGTAAGGTGCATGGTGACTTGACTGTTTCTCCTTTGTGGCGTTGACACGCATCACATTCAGCTACAAAAGTAAGAATGTCAGTTTTCATGTATGTCCAAAAGAAAGAACGATGAGTGCGAGCATAAGTCTTCTGAAAGCCTGCATGACCTGCAGCGGGAGATGAGTTCAACTCTGCTAAAATGCGCATTTTTAGGGCGAATGTCGGCGATATAACTACTCTATCCTTGTAGCGAAGAATCTCGTCCTTCCAAGAGTAAACAACTGAGGAATTAGGATCTGCTCTCAAGTTATTAATGAGTTGGGGGAGAGAGGGATGTGAAAACCATTCCTTGCGGGTTTCTTCAATCCAATCTGGTATGGGAAGAGAGATTGATAGCAGGGTGCTTTCATCCTCAAATTGGCGTGATAAAGCATCCGCTACTACATTGTCATGCCCTTTCTTGTAGATTATCTCATAATCATATCCCAGCATTTTGGCCAGCCATTTATTTTGCTGGGGCGAGGCTAGACGTTGCTCCAAAAAATATTTGAGGCTTTGATGGTCTTTGTCGATTTGGAAACGCCACCCCAATAAGTATGGTCGTCAGGTATCTACTGCATGTAATATGGCCATCATCTAATTATCATAGGTATAATATCCCAAATGTTTCCCACTCATTTGTTGGCTGGTGAAAGCCGAGGGTCAACCTTCCTGCATTGAGGCAGCACCAATACCAATACTTGAAGCATCACATTCAATCACAAAAGATTTGGGGAAGTTAGGTAGTGCCAATACAGGAGTGGAGCACATGGCCTGTTTGAGAGCCATAAACGCTTGTTGTGTTGCATCAGTCCAGAGGAATAAGTTTTCTTGAGAAGGTTAGTGAGGGGTCTAGCAATGCGACCATAATTGCAGACAAATTTTCGATAGTAGCCAGTGAGACCCAAGAATCCCCCCAAACTCGTCAAGGTTTTTGGTTGGGGCCAATCTTGCACTGCATGTATCTTTTTGGGATCCACCCGGACACCTTCACAACCCACAATGTGGCCCAAATACTCGACTTCTTCCACGCCAAATGAGCACTTGGACAATTTGACAAATAATTTATGATTCCACAGCAGTTGCAAGAGCAGGTCTACATGCCGAAGATGTTTTTCCCAGGTGAGGTTGTAGATGAGAATGTCATCAAAGAAAACGAGGACAAATTTTCGGAGATATGGTTTCAACAAGTGAGTCATGAGGCTTTGTGTTAAAATTGGCAACTAGGGTCAAACTCCATGTGGGTCATCTTATTTATAGCAGTTGATATTTTTATTGGATCCCTCTCATCGAAAGGTGTAGGATTGATCTAAAGATCATCCGATTCTGACAAGTATTCGTGGAGTTATGAATTTATGTGTTATAAGACATATTGTCAAGTCGGCCAACATCTTTGTAGGCTCAGAAGCCCAATAGACATGTCTATTCATCATCTACGTTTTAGTATAAATATAGAGGACTTGAAGTCATTTGAAAAGACACATACTCTTCATGTGTGGTCTCCTCCTCTCCACGTCTTTGGGTTTTGGTGAAGGAGAGACACAATGAAGATACGCTGGCTAAAAGGTGATGCCCTAGCCGCTGTAAGCCGCAAGCTTATGATAAGCCCTAGTTGCAGTCACAAAAGAAGCATAGAAGGAACCTTACCGTAGGTCCTATTTACAACCCTATATCCGCAGACAAAGAAGGCTTCTATACACTGCACAAAGGAGAACTAAACAGACCTAATCTATCCACTATTATGGAGTCCCTTATCCGCTGTACAAGAGGCCCTTACACGCAGTCAAGGAGGAGCCCTAATACGTTGCCTAAAGAAATCAAAGATGGAGGCCCAAACGTTGTCCTAAATAAGGAATGCCCTAACTGTTGTTCTAATTGAAACGCAGTCATAAAGGATAGATCCTATTGCTGTCATGAAGAGATCCTAACGCTATCAAGGAGGATCTATCCTACCCTAGCCGCAGTAAGGAAGTAAACACAGAGATCTGGCTGATGTCTAAACGCAGTCTCCTAGCTGTGACACTTAAGGTTAAGGCCGCAATCCATGAGGGCATATACGTAGCAAGAAGGGACACGCTGGTGCCCTAGACGCAGTCAAGGAAGAGATGTATACACAGTCCATGGAGGGATCTAAGCCGCAGTTAAGGAGGGTGCTATAGGCAGCTCAAGGTGGCTCCAAACAGCAGCATTTAAATATGCACTAGGACGCAGTCATTAAAGGCCTCAATCCGTAGTTGAGAAGGACTATTCGAGGTAGGTTGTTTTCAGGAGAAAAGCAATTGGTCGTCAGTTCTAAAGAATGCACAGTCATCTAGCCACTTGTTGTAAGTAACAGCATGGTCATGTTTTGGTATAATATGATAGGCATCAGTATCCAATGAAGAGAAGATATGGGGTTGTTGTTTGAAGGTTGAATGAGACCTATTGGAAGAATAGACTGCTACAGCCAGCTGCGTTGCTAGACTGCAAGCCATAGCAAGCAGCTAAGGCTGTTTCATGGGAATAGTGCAGCATACAGTTGGCAGTATGGATTAGGAGGGGCTCTCCTAGATGGTCTACAGCCCTTGAAGGACTCAGTTACCTAACAGCTTGGGAGCAACACAGGATGAGTAGTCTCAGATCATGATGATGAAAGATGTAGCATCATGGGCATGTTAGTAAAGGGCAACACGATGATGAATGAGACAGCATGATGGTGCTACATGGTAAGGTGCAGCAAATGGACAAGATGCAGCACTAAGATAGGTGAAGGAGTCACCTTAGAGAATCAGTTGAAGCAATATGTCTTCAACTGATCTCATGCGATATCAAAAGTCAAGTATGGACTTCTATTGTAAATGTACTATCTCTCTCACTTTCTCTGCTGAACTATGAAGAACATAAAAGAAGAATTGATCAAGGGTTTCCCCACATTGTGGGGTTTGTCCCTAGCTAGCACCACATCTTGTGTCCTCTTGTCTTGGCTTGTCTTCTGCGATTTATATTTATGTTCTATCTGCAGTTTACTTTAATGCTGATGTGATTGCTGATCAGGAAAAGATATTGAGTTAATTAAAATTGAAATAAATTGCTCTAGCATAGAACATACATAAAATTAACACTTTGAAATGTAGATGGGGCATTACAGAGACCAAATGGCATAACCAAGAATTCATAATGGCCTTCATGAGTTCGGAAAGCAGTCTTAGGAATGTCTACTTCTTTCATGCGTATTTGGTGATAGCCCGAGCAAAGATCTAGCTTAGTAAAGAATTGAGCATCATGTAGTTCATCCAGCAGATCATCAACAACCGGGACAGGGAATTTGTCTTTGACCGTAAGCTTGTTGAGGGCCCTAAAGTCTGGACACATGCGCCATTCCCCATCTTTCTTGAGCACCATGACCACTGGTGATGAATAAGGACTAATGCTAGGACAAATGACACCGGCTTCAAGGAGTTCCTTGATGATTTTTTCAATTTCATTCTTTTGGGTGAAAGGATATCGATATGGCCGCACATTCGGCGGTTGTGCCCCTAGGACCAAAGTGATGCTATGATCATGTTCCCCTCTAGAGGGTGGAAGCTCTTTAGGTTTGTCAAATACTTGCTGGTGTCGATTCAAAACCCGTTGCATGTCAGGATGAATATGGAGATTAGTGAGCTCGATGGCTTGGATGGCATTAAACTGGGCAATAACTCCATGATGGCCCTTTTTCAACAACTTTTCCATGCGATGCGAGCTGATGATAGAAGGAGCACCTGCCTGGAGTCCACGGAGGGTATGCATGTGGTCATTCTGCTTAAAGCTCATATATAACTCCTGGAAATCCATGGTGATTGGGCCTAGTGTGCAAAGCCATTTAGCCCCAAGACAATGTCACAACCACCCATGTTAATCACAAACATGTGGGTCTTGAGGTGGTAGTCTCCCATCTGAAGTTTGATATTTTCGCAGTGGCCTTCACATTTCATTGTCCCCCCATCAGCAATCTAGACCTGGAAATTAGAGACTACCCTAACAAAACAATGAACAGCTTTGACAACTCGCTGATGGATAAGTTATGAGTGTTGCCACTATCAATCAAAACTACTACAGGGCGATGTTTAATAAAGCCTTTGATTTTGAGAGTTTGGGGCGCAGAAATGCCTGCCAAAGCATGCAGCGAGATCACTGGTTCCTCTGGCCTAGCTGGGAGTTCATTGTCCTGTTGGGTTTTCTCAACTTCATCCTTTGGTCCCTCAAGGGGTGGGGCTTCCTCAGATGAGTTGTGATCAGTAACATCAAGTTGAAATAATTTGGGTTCCTTACATTTATGCTCGGGGGAGTATTTGTCATCCCAGTAGTAGCACAATCCTTGTTTTCTTCTTTCGGCTATTTCTGTTGGAGACAACTTTTGAAATTTAGACGAGGAGACTAGGCAACTAAAGCACGTTCCACTTTGATAGCCTTGTTGCAAGCGTCTATCCATGTAGGTGGGTGGTGCATCCGGACATGTGCTTGGATGGCTTCTTTGAGACCACTTATAAAACATTCCAAGTATAATTCATCTCCCAGACCTTCTGTGCGGATGGCCAACATCTCAAAGCCTGCAATGTATTCTTTTATTGTACCTATTTGTCGAAGCTTAGTAAGACGACCCAAAAAATTAGTCTCTATCAAAGCGGTCACAAAGAGATTTTGTGAATACCTACCAAGTTATTTTCCATAATAGCATTTCTGATGCCACTGCCACCATTGCCATCTCTCTTGGTCCAAGTAAAGGGCTCCCACACGTAGTTTAGTTGGATCATCTCAGATATCATTCAGAAGGAAATATTGTTCCATTTGTGCTACCCATACTGTCGGATTAGAGCCATCAAATTTATACATGTCCAACTTGGGTGGCCGAGGGTGGGAATGTTGGTGATTTCCATGGAGGTGAATATGATGGCTAGATTCTCCTTCAAGGTCTTCATTAAGACCATGTGCCTCTGGATGCCACCCCGACATGCTCACTTGGAAAGTTTCCATGAATTTCTGCATCTGGTCTGCTATGTTCTTGAAAGAAGCCAACTGTTTTTCAAAGCTCTCAATCTTCGCGTTGGTCACTTGGTCAATTGTCGTTACTTTGAAAAAAATTGGGACTGCCCGAAAATTGAAGCTGACAAGTGAATGGTACCACTACGATTAGCTCTTCGTCTTGATTCTTATGGGCTAAGTCTCTTATAAGCATCCTGGGAAGGCCTCCGACTCGTTTTTTTACTCCCCTCTTATCAATACTGCAGTGGTCAATTTCTAGAAAACTTGATCCTGCCCAATGTCCTGCGAGAATCGCCCCAGGGTATAGGAGCCACAAGCCTCACTGCACAAATGGTCAGATCTGCTTGCGAAACCCCAACTGCTGAATGTGAGTTGGATTGTGGCGGCGACAGAACCCCAACTGCTAGATCTGAATGGTACTGTGGCAGTAGAACCTCAATTGGTGGATCTGATTGTTGCTGCGGTGACAGAACCCCAATTTTTAGATCTGATCGGGCAAATAAGATAATGGCGATCTTCAAAGAGTCAAGGGAACTATGGTCTCAAAGGAGTGTCAGGTGCTATAGATCGCAATATACATAAAGGTCCAACAATAGTACTTGGCCCAATCTTTCAGGGCACTAACTAAGGAGGATTAACCGTTCCCTTAGTAGTACTACCCGACTACCCTATTGTATGTGCGAGTAATCTCCCTGAGTGTTGTTCTCGGTGTACTGTAGCAGCAAGACAGACGAAAATTTGTCTAAGGCGAGGTTTCAGGTGAGCCTAGGGGGTTTCCGATATACCCAGAGGGTATGTGGAAGGCAGTCCGTGCGCGTTCTATCTAATGCGCTACTACTTGAAGGGGTACCCATAGGGGTTACAAGGGAGTCCAACAAGCGTGACCACCTCTTGTATTTCCTACGTGCATGCCTCCTGAAATCCACAAGTTTATGCGCTCAACAACAAATCCCGTGGTTTAAAGACACCAGAACACGTCTCTAGCCTAAAAAAGTTCTGCCAAAAATGGAGATACCACTGGCCCTGAAAAGTGCTATGATACCACTTGTTATGCTCTTGACCTGCGAGAAAATTCCAGAATACCAAATATGTGAAGAAATACAACCCAAAACACAGAACAAAATGAGAAAAACAACAAATATTGTATTATTCAGAGATGAAAGCAATGTTCACTTGCCTCTTCAAGGGGGCAACCTCCAGCATTGCAAAGCTCAATTACAAAATAAGACATGACATTCTTCAATGGGGAGTCTCTATCCTTTATATAGGATTCATACATACAATATCATGGGTCGATACCATGGTTCTCTCAATACCATCTATCTAATACCATGGCCCGTTTGCAACTAACTATGGTCCCTTTCTTAAATGTGGGTCAACCACTTACAATTATTAATACGGGCTTTATTTACTCTTTAACTAACTATAACTATGACTCAACCCTATTACATAAATAAAGGGGTGAGGGTTGGACCCTAACACAACTCCTCTACCAGAAGCGCAGGTAGCCGATCTCTCATCGTTGATGGATGACATGGAGGTGACCTTGCAGGGTTTGGGCTTTTCACAACTGGTTGCTACGGTGATAGATGAGCTGATAAACCTGGGTGAAGGCTCTAACTCGCCTTTCCTATCTATCCTGTTGCCATCGAACCTACAGACTAGGGCAAACCATCAGCAAAGCATAGAGGTGATTTTGAGTAGTACGGGGGTTTCTATTGTTGAAGTTTCTAAGTCTAACTGTTAGAAACCCTTCATGCATTTTACTGATTTATTCCTACCTACGTGTTCTGTTAATTAACAAGTTATTTACCATGTAAATACTGGAAATAAATACAAGTACATGCTCAACGCATTACAAATCATCAACTGAAGGAAACAGAAACAAGCACACAAGTGATACCATTGTTTTTAAACTAATGTCCCTGGAAAAACCCAATGCGGGAAAACCGGTGAAAACCGGTGCAGCGATCTGAGGGTTTGATTTATTAAGTAGTTTCAGAATACAATCTGGGTGCCAAATCCGACTCACCCAACAGAGAAAAATCTCAACAGTAGTACCTCTCTACTCGGAAGCAGATATTTCGGCTGAAACCCGGGATAAACACTCTGCAGTTCCACAACTCCAATTTGCCCCATGAAACCCCAGTGTCAGCCTTTAGGGACTGCGCCAGCTCTCTCTGGCCTAGCGTTAACCCAACGTCACTCTGGCTTGGCCTGCGTCAGCCTCTGGAGGCACTGCGTCAGTCCTCTGGCCCTCTGTGTCACTCACACTGGCCCTCTGAGGCACTACGCAACTCCAGTCTGCCTCTGCTTGAGCCCTGGATGGCTATGCGTGAACCCTTGGCTGGTTCTACATCCCTCTCTCCGGCTACCGCGTTGATCCTCCCAGTGCTATCTCTACCTCTCTGCTTCTATATTCACTGCCCCTCGGCTGCAACTCTGATCACTCTCTCAACTTTCTCAGCAAACCCAACCCCAGAAAGTCGAAATCTTGATCAACTCGGCGTGTTCTCCAAGTGAACCTCAAGCCTTCTCTTATACTTTTCTCATTGACAAATCAACGGCCGAGATTAAGTCCCTAACCAACAGCTAAGATTAGATCTGGCTTGATCCATGACTTTTGGACCATTCTAACATTGTTTTTTATTAATTCACATTAATATTTTATTTTCCCTAAGTTTAGACTAAAGGACTCCATTAAAAATATTAATTATTTTAATATCTCCCAAACTGTTTAGAATTTGCCCAAACCCTTTTTGGGTATTGGAGATCTCATGTGCCTTAGCCTCTCCACCAATTTTCGTGGCTAGAGCACATCCAAAGCTACCCCAAATCAACATCTATAGCAGGGACAAGTGGAACAATTCTGGTCTTAAAGGACTCCTCGAACAATCTCTTCAGAGATTTGGAGACTTACACTGAAGGTTTCCCACCATTGGTTTCTGCCTGCAATACTCACCCCTCGGGGTTTTTTGATGGCATCCCGAGGAAGGATTCAGAGCCGGAAGACATAAGGGCTTCTAACTCGGATGATAACCCACAGGGGGAAGGACCTCAACAAATTGCAAGCCCGCACTCTGGCCCTAGGGTGGGAAAGAGGTCAAAGTCATCGAAGATGAGGGAACGTGGTAGGCTACTGGTTTTTGGGGCAGGCATTGGCATGGAGCAAGCAGCACTGACGAAACGCACGGTGTTGGTGGGCAGGGTCCGAGGTAGGAACTACTCCCCAAGGCGTTTAAAAAAATGGACAGTAGAGGTTTGGGGGAACGTAATGGAGCAACTTCCAGCAGTAATAACCATGTCTCAGGGCTGGTTTGCACTTATTTTTCCCTTGCCGAAGCTGGTGGATTGGGTGTTGACGCGATATTGGCACATTGAGATGACTCTTGTCCTGCTTAAATGTTGGACGCCTCTTTTTGATCCGGAAAAGGAAAATTTGGGGGTTGGGCCGATATGGGTACGTCTCCCTGGACTCCCGCTTCAGTTCTGGGCAGAGGATATTTTCAGGTGTATTGGGGACGATTTGGGAGTATACCTTGATCATGATAGAATGTACCAGGACTTTGGCTACCTGGCAATGGCCAGAATTCTCATGCACTTAGATACTCGAGAAGGTTTAGTCGAGAGCTACTGCTCTCAAATGGGCGAGATCATCAGATGGTAGATTCCGGACTATGAGGGCATCCCGTTCAGGTGCAGGCGTTGTCATGAGGTTGGCCATCTGTACAAAGATTTCCCACTGATTATTGGTAGGCAGTCGAGTCCCCCGAGATCCTTTGTTTCGGCGGGCACTCAAACGGTGGAGATGGAGGTTTCCTCACCGGCGGCCCTTCCTGATGCTCCAGTGCTAGACCAGGGTGTTGCTGGGGGGCGCTCTCACAGATGGACTCTGGGACCACTATGGCTCCGATCACCAGATCACGCTCCAGAGACTCTGCTCTGTTCTCGGGTACAATTCCTCCCTCTCCTCTGTTTTCAAATGATTGTCAGTTTTCTGTTGCATCTTCTGTGTGTTTTTCAGGTCCGGTTTCTAGGGTCGGTAAGTTGTGTCCCATAATCTGTCTGTGGCATCTGCTCCTACTCCATCCCTCTGTACCCCCAGGCCATTTTTCAGGATGTCCCTTCTCTGGATTCCAGGGATAGTCCTGCCTCCTGTGGTGCTCACCGCTACAACCTGTGTTCTTTACCCCCTTCCTTGCCCCCTTCCTTTGGCCTGGATGTGGACCCTCCCCCATCCTTCCCTTCGAAGCCCCCCAAGGGCAGACAATCCCACTTATCAAAAGCCATCAGGAGGGCTGGCATTGAAGTGGCTTCAGGCATCCAGACTCCCATCGATCAGGTCCTTAGAGCAAAGGGGAACCCTGCAAAGGTTACCCCATGAAGTGCCTCTCCTTCAACTGCAGGGGTCTGGCCAGCCCGATAAAAAATTGGCGCTACAAAGATTGTGCAAGTCGGAGAGATTGGATGTAATTTTTCTGCAAGAGACTCTGGGAGATGGGAACTACATCAATAAGGTTCTCAAGAATTTTCTCCCAGATTGGGAATTCTTCTTTCTAGATGTGAGAGGGCGATCGAGTGGTTGTGCACTGGGGTATAACAATCGATCGATAAGATTGGAAAACGCTTGGGGTGGGGAGGGTTTCCTAGGGGTGGATATCTCCTCGTCTCACATCAACATATCCTTAAGGATCACTAACATCTATGGGCCTTGCAACAACAAAGAGATTTTTTGGGAAAGACTTTTGGAAGCGGATTTCATGCAATCTGAGAATTTGATTATTGGAGGAGATCTAAACTTCTCACTTGGGCTAGCGGAATCTTGGGGCAACAGGGCCCAGACAGATAGCTTAACTGGGTTCTTTGAAGGGATATTGGATGATCATAACCTTCTAAACATTGATACGGCAAGACTCATGCCGACTTGGAGGAATCACAGGACAGGGGTGGATGCTTTGGCTAGAAGGCTGGATCGTTTCCTCATCAGAGCTCCCCTGTTAGCCCGGTTGGACCGCATTTGACAATGGGTGGGATCGGGGGGTTATTCTGACCATTCCCGATCTTCTTGGAGATTGGGGAAACCAACCATAAACCCCATTCACCTTTCAAGTTCAATGCGACATGGCTCGCTGAAGTTGAATTCCATGATATTGTCAAAGAAAATTGGAATCACTTCAGCCCGGATATTCATCCCTCTCCAGCCGTTGTTATTGCTAATAACCTAGCCCGATTAAAGTCGAAAACCATCAGCTGGGCTAGGATCAAACAACAAAAATATGAGGTGGAGTTAAAAAGGATTGAAGGGGTCCTCAAACACTTGGAAGACACCGAGCTGTCCAGTTATGCTTCCTCTGAAACAAAGGACCAATTAATCAAATTGGAAGCGGAAAAAATCAAGGTTTTGCGACAAAAAGAGGAGACATGGCACTTGAAAAGCAAAGCGAATGTAGGTTTTAACCCCGTACAGAAATTGCCTGCATATGAATTCTAAAAACAAAAAATAAACAATGGCGAGAGCATAACACATAAAACAAATATACACAGATTTTCCCCTGGATCCCAAAACCGGGACTACCAGATTGATTTTTCATTATATTCCTTTCAATGTTACAATACATATATATACCTGTCGAAGCATCCATAAACCCCAATCCATTAACCCTGGAATAGAACATAACCATACTTCCCTTGACCAGATCTACAAAATACCATGGACTGAAAACCATCGCGCCCAAAACCATGCGCGAAAAGCATGCAGAAAACCATAGATAGGTTCGCCCACCTAATATAGGGTCCAAAAAAAATTTCTCGAGGCAACGCTACTGCCCCCCTCAAACCCCCCTATGACCCCCCCGCTGCACATCAACACAACGACAGGGGGGCAGCACCCCCCAGTTTAACTAATGGGGCTAGTCGTGGAAAGAATATAACACAACCCAACAACAACTTGCCTAAAGGCAGGCAATGAGAACACAAAATTCTTTCAGCAATATGCCAGGGGAAGGAAATATATTAATACCATCTGGGAGCTGAGAGACCATTCAAACAAGGAGGTCAGTTCTTTCAATCAGCTCGCTAACATGGGAATACGACACTTCTCAAACACTTACAAGGCTCCTAGGAAGACCTCCATCACTGAGATTCTCTGCATCACTGAGATTCTCTGCATCATTGAGGTTCTCCTTAGATTCGTTGAGGAGGAAGAAGTGGAGGTTTTGAACACGCCGGTTTCAATAGGGGAAATGGAAGCTGCTATGAAATGTTTCAACAGGGATAAGAGCCCGAGGCCAAATGAGTGGCCCATGGAACTCTACATCTATTTCTTTGAGCTCATTGGGCTGGATCTTCTTTTGGCCATTGAAGAGTGCAGAACTACAGGCGGGATGTATGACAGATTCAACTAAACTTTCCTGGCCCTAATCCCAAAGGTTGACGAGCCCCTTTCCTTAGACGACTTCCATCCTATCTCCCTTTGCAATTGTTTTTACAAACTCATTTCAAAAATTATTGCATTGTGTGTAAAGCCTATACTATCTAGGATGATTTCCAAGGAGCGGTTTTCCTTCCTCCGTCACTGTCAGATCCATGAAGCCATTGGGACCGCTCAAGAAGGCCTTCACTCGATCAAAACTCTCTTCAAGAAGGCCATTATCCTCAAGATCGACCTATCCAAAGTTTTTGACCGTGAGAGTTGGATCTACCTTCAACTCATTCTCACACATATCGACTTCCCCCATCTTTTCATAAACTGGATCATGTGTTGTTTCACATCCGCCTCCTTTAGTATTCTCATAAATGGGGTTGCATCTGGTTTCTTCCATGCAGAATGTGGGCTGAGACAGGGATGCCCTCTATCCCCCTTGCTTTTTCTATTGATCATGGAAGGATTAAGTAGATTGTTAAAAAATGCTCGCTCAACAAGAGCGTTGGGGGGTCTTGATTTCCGACATAACCTCCCTCTCGCATCTATTGTTTGTAGATGATGTACTTATTTTTTTAAATGGTTCATACCGAGATTCCTCTTGTTTCAAGAACATACTATCACTGTTTTGTAAAGCTACAGGTATGGAGCCAAATTATGACAAATCTACCATCATTTTCACTTCATGCCTTCAAAATGAGATAAGGTATGCTACACAACATTTCGCTTTCGTCAGGCAAGAGCTGGAATCTGGCCTCAAATATCTTGGTTTCAGGCTAAAACCGAATGGGTACCGTATTGCAAACTGGTCGTGGCTTATTGCAAAAATCGAAAGCCGCATAAACATCTAGCAGCAACGATGGCTCTCCAGAGCAGGCAGGCTCACTCTGATAAAGACAGTGTTGGAGGCCATTCTGGTATACTGGATGACCCTTGCCTGGATCCCAAAGGGCATCCTCAGCAGGATTCAACAGATATGTTGTCACTTCCTTTGGCGAGGTCAAAACAAGGGGTATACCTTTACATGGGTTCGTTGCGATAGGATTGCAAAACCAAAAAAGTGGGGTGGATGGTGTTTAAAGGATCTCCGGGATTTTGCTAAAGCTCTGGCGGCTAAGCTGGGTTGGCAAATCATCAATTCTGTGAGTCTTTGGAAAGAGGTGGTCTATAATAAGTACATCCATCCTCTATCTGTTATCGATTGGATCTATAGACCTTGTCAGACTTTACCTGGTGCCTTGATCATATGGAAGGCCATTTCCCAATCCTTAAGCATTATCAAGGATGGGTTAGCCTGGAGGATTGGCAATGGCGAACAGGTAAGAATTGGCACGGATGCCTGGGCTGGATGCGAGAATGCTCATATTCTCCCGCTGGGAAATATGATTCCACCTATCTGAGGCCGGCTTCACCCAGATTGCACACATTTTTGTGGTTGGGCGCCTAGACTGGGCTTTGCAGCAATGGATGGATTTTGGGACCCTGGGTATATCAGAAAGATGGCGTAGGGTCTGGCATAGGTTCATCGGGGCTCTGGAGGAAGCCAACATTAGAATTACAGACCGGGATGACGAGCTCATCTGGGCCTCTGCTCCTCAAGGCCGGTACACCCCAAAAGATGGATTTGCTGCCATTATGGAGGCTCGGGTCATGGGAAATGGATGCTAGTGGTGGCGACACTTATGGAAACTTAAAGCTCCACACAAGTCTCGACTCTTCATGTGGTGCATCCTTTCAAATAAGGTCCCAACAGAAGCAAATCTAAGGAAACATGCTTTCCAGGGTCCCTCCAGATGCAGTCTCTGTAAAAACGAAGCAGAGGATACGGACCATTTATTTCTCCACTGCCCGGTTTCTACGGAAGTTTGGTCTTTCATTACAACCGCTCTCAACATGGATAAAAAATGGGAAGGCCAAATATTGAAGAAGCCTGGCTCTGTTGGTGGACCGCAACAACGTCACAAAAAGCCAGGAATATTCCTCTGATAGTTTGTTGGGGAATCTGGCTTAACAGGAACCACCTTATCTTTCATGAGGCTCTGATCCACTGGTCTGTCACATGTAACAACATTTTAGCCATTTTCAACCTGATTCCCGAGGATACTGTTCGCCACAGCAATAGGGTCATTTCTCATGAAGTTATTGACAAAAGCATCCCTTGGGCTTATTTCGATGGCTCGGCTCAAGCGGTGGGCTATGGGGGGGTTGCAGTTCTCCACATAAATGAATCCCTTTGTTTCAAAATCAAAGTGGGTCTTGGGAGGGGCACAAACAATTTTGCGGAGTTAAACAGCTTAAGACACCTTCTCCTTTTTGCTCTGGAACAAAACTGCCACAGGATTCAGATTTTTGGGGACTCACAGCTTGTCATAAATTGGATCAATGTTGAATATCACTGTCACTTGCACATGCTCAGGGATTTACTGGAGGATTCCCTCTCTTTAAAATCATAATTTGATTTTATTGTATGCTCTCACATATACAGGGAAAGAAATGAAGTCACTGATCTTCTATCCAAAGAGGCTGCGCAGCTGATCAGGCGACATTGGTTGATTTAGGAATGGGGATTTTTTCCAGTTCTTTCATCATCCATCATTGATTTGGATGGAAATCTCTTGGAATGATCTTCATAATCATTCCTTTTTGGTTTTTGCAGTTACAGTTATTTTCTGGAATCATTATGGATTGTATGGTTTATTATTGTTTTGATAACTTTTAGTAATATCAGGCTAATATCTGTAAATAATGTTTCTGAACATTGCTTGTTCTGACTTCAAGTGAATGCATCTCATACATGCTGAAAATTCAACATGTAATTTTCTTAAACTATTAAATGAAAATTATGCCTTTTTCCTAGGAAAAAAGGAAATTACAACATCTCTTCCATATTGGGTTGGAGAGCGCCTCTCGACACAATTAAAGACTAGGGAAGGGTAACAAACTCTACCCTAATTTCTTCTCATTATGCAAAATTGTTGTCTAACGGAAATTATTTCCAGCAAAGAATAAAGTGGTTACCCTTGCATAAACCCTAATTATTGAGAAAGAAAAGAGAAAGATGAAAACCTTGCATATGCTTGCCCCTTGACTTCTTCCTCCCAACATATTTTCAACTAAACTTAGAGGGGATCTTCGATTAATCCAAACATCCTAAACAATGAAGAGCTTCTATTTATAAAAATTTAGTTCAAAACTTTCCTTACAATAAAGCAATAATAAGAGGACTTATGTCCACTTATTTATTCTAGACAAAATATTAGAATACATGTCATTAAGGCCCCTCAAGGATGGATGCTTCCATAATTTGACTTTTTTGAGCCATCAAATATTATTAGAATGCTTTTTAAGAGGTGCATCCTAAGATAGTGTGCCATGAGTGAGTCAATGGTTCCTTAGATCTAGACCGCTTTCTTTAAATAGGTCATCATTTGCCAAATATAGCAATGGAGCATGAAAACCTTTTTAAATATGGAACTTTTTAAGGGGTTCTATATGCCACTCATTGTGCTCTCATTGAAATTCCCTTCCAGAAGACTTTTCTAGAATGTTTATCCCTTTAAATAGGTATTCAACCCTCCAGATAATGAAGAGTTTCTCTTTAAAGCCTTGATCATGCCATAAAAACTCTTTTTTTTTGCCTTATAAAGATTTGAATTGGATCATTATATTATTTGTCATCCATCAGAATGCTTTCAGAGTGGAAAAATTGGAAATCAACTTGCAATATCATTTTTATCATCAGTCCCAATTTGAAGAATTGGGGGCGAAAAACTTTCAAAGCCATTTTGAGGCTTTGAATGACAACTATTTATGGTCTCAAACTTACTATGGACCAAGATTCCATATTTTGCACGTCGATGACTTTCCAATGGTACAAAAATCGCCTCAATTGAAGCTCATATGAGAAATTTATGCCTCTCACAAGTTTACCTACTTGAGTACCATGGGGCTACCATATATGGACTATGAAGAAGACTCTAGAAGGGTCAAAGTTGTAACTCTAGTTGAGAGTTGACAAAGTTGATCTAGCCCCTAGTTGGTTATCTAGCTATATTATATACCAAGTCACTACAAGGAGTAAGGTTTCCATTCTATTCAATTGTATCTTGTTCCATAGTAGAGCAAAGCAACTAGGAGTGGAAGTTAGAGAGCGTAACAAAGGGAGCTAGTGTTTTGTAGCATCCTAACAAGCCATAAGTTGCAGAAAACTCCATAGAGAGTGTATTTTCCTTTACACTTGCATTATTACCATTCCATAAAAGAGAAAGCAAAGCAGTCTCACCTTCTAGTTGGGTTTTCTCTCATAAGGGTTTCCTAGAGCAAATATTTGTGTTCATTGTGGATGGTGTGTGATTGTATTTGTTGTTCTCTATTTTCCGCAATTTTATCTATTTCATGCATAACCAGAAAATCAGTGATTAACAAATCTAGAATCTAATAGAATTTAACCTTCACATTATATATTTAAGTTTATTTTAGCAAACTTCTTGTGGTGAACTATATCCAATGGAATATCCACAATAGTTTACAGATCATAATGGTATTAGCACAGGTTTCTTTGGGAATCTCGTGGGAAGTTGCAAGGGATCTGGGAAGTAATTTAAGTAGAACCCTAACCATGGTCGATGAGTCCATTCAAAATAACCGTGGTCCAACAAAAGAGAGATTTGCAAGGATAGAAACCTAGGTCGCAACATTAGCCGCAATATGAACTTCCTTGTGGCGGTTCTAGCAAATATGCTTGGAATCAGATAAAATGGAAGTTCCAGTATTAGAGCTCTGATCAAAGAGGAAATCAATGGATCATGAAGACCCAAAAAAGAAGTCAAAGAAATAACCCAAGAAAGAGCAATCGAGTTTGTGTCATTACCCATTCATACTTCTTGTTCAAGAATCAAGATGGAAGTGAAGGTTGTCATAAAACCATACCAAGGTGAGATTGATGTCTTAAAATTGAATCATTGGTCGCAACAATTAGTATATTTTAGCATTCACCAAACGTAGATGAGAAGTAGAATATCATTCGCTAGATTGAAGTTAGAGGGACATGACATAGCCTAGTGGGAAAGCCATATAGAGATACTTAAGCTAGAGGTTGATACCCCAGTAGCAAAGTAGGAGGACTTTAAAACCCTCATAAAGTTTCAATTCTACCCTATCGGGTATGTAGAGGACCAATGGATTCAATGGAAATACTTCAAGAAAAGGTGGGGGAAGATTGCACAAGTGTACATCACTGAATTTAGGAAGATGGTCATCATCCTGTGTATCTCTCCCAAGAGTCCAAATGTACTCCTCAAGTATCGGGGGATTTTACATAGCCATCTATGAAAGCAGGTGATGTTGTTCAAGACAAGACCTGTGAATATAGCTTGTTTAAAGGCATAGTGCTTGGAAAACATAGGACAAAAGAATGGGGAATCAAGTGGTTCAAAATAGAAAGAGCACTAGGAAGCTTCCAAGGAAGGGAAGAAAAAGTGGAAAGAGGGAAAGGATAAGAAAGTAGTAGTCACTACAAGATAGTAGTCAAGTTCAAAGGAAAAGACAATCGCTATGTAGTTTTCTGCAACTTGTAGCTTGTTAGGATGCATCAAGGATGGGAAATCATTCATCAACAACGTGCACAAAGGCAAGTCCAAGATTTCACTAGTAAATGCCAAATAAACAAAGAATGTGATTAGTTCTAGCAAGAGACAAAGGCATCCTTGGAGGGGTGTAATAAAGAACAGAAACAACTAGATGGGTTACTACAAGCATATAGGGTAGTGTTCTAGGAGCCTAAAGGGATACCACCCAAGAGGGTAGTGGAGCACTAAATCCAAACATTGCTAGACTCTCCATTGCCAAATATTTGGTTGTACAAATAGTCTATTGTGGAAGCAAGCGAAGTGAAGAAGCAGTTTCAACAGCTACTGGAGTAGCGTGTAATTCGACCAAGTACCTCACCTTATGAGTCACCCATCATAATTGTGCCAAAGAAGGATGGGACTTGGAAAATGTGCATCAATTACAAAGCATTAAACAAGATTACGCTCAAGAACAGGTACCCCCTACCCAAGATTGATGATATGTTAGATCAGTTGTAGCAAGCAAAATACTTCACCAAGCTAGATTTAAAATTAAGGTATCACTAGGTTCAAATCAAAAAAGAAGACCCTAGACGACCACCTTCAAAAGCAGACAAGGTTTGTATGAGTGGTTAGTCATGCCATTTGGTTTATGCAATGCACCAGCAACATTCATGAAACCAATGAATGATATATTGCACCCTTATCTAGACTCATTTCTTATTATTTATTTGGATGATATACCAATATACAGTGCTACTTGGGAAGAGCACATTTCACACTTGATGCATGTGCTAGGAACTTTGAAGAAGCACAAACTACTACAAATCTCAAGAAATGTGAATTTGCACAACAAGAAATGTGTATTTAGGCTATGTGATTAGCAGAGGGGAACTTAAGATAGATCCCACAAAAATGGCAGCCATTGTGAAGTGGTTGGTGCCTACAAATGTCTCTGATGTTAGGAGTTCTTTTGGGGAAGCACAGTACCTGAGGAAATTCACTACCTCATTTTGAGTAGTAGTTGCACCACTGCATGCCATAACAGCGAGTGGCAAGAGCTTCCAGTGGGGAACAAGTTAACAAAAGGCCCTTAAAGAGTTGAAAACAAATCAGCCAAGAACTCGTTCTCATGTTACAAAACTTGCAACAGCCTTTCAAAGTGGAGACAAATGCAAGTGTGTATGCCATGGGAGTAGTCTTGATGCAACAGGAAGACTTGTATGCTACCATTATGAAGTATTTCATGTCACAATCCTCAACTACCCTACCTACGACAAAGGAGCTTCATGCTCTAGTACAAGCTCTCAAAAAATGGAAACACTATCTGTTGGGAAAGGGGACTATCATTCGTGCAAATCACCAACCACTACAATGCCTATAGGCCCAAAGTAAGCTATAGCAAACTAGACACTACATGTGGATCGGGTTCTTATAGCAATTTCATTTGGTCATCAAGTAGAAGAAGGGTAACACAAACAATTTGGCCAACATGCTATCAAGGCCAGCTACATCAAAAGTTACAGGTTTGGCAACGGTTATCCCTCTTTCATAAATAAAAGCCATGTAACAAACATGTGAAACCCTGTAGGCATCCTAGACCCTATGTCATGTTGAGTCAATCTTGTTATGATCAGACCATGGCCAGTGCCTTTGAGTTCATTCTGGGTTCCTTTCGTCCTGGATAGGATTAGAGGTCTTTAGGTGAGCTTACATGTGGACTCAAGGCTTAAGAGGATCCTTCCTTTTGTCGAGGTGCTCACTAGTGTAGGGGTCAGTTTGCCCACGTAGAGTGCATCTATGTCTTTCCACATGGTTATGAGTATATCGTGTTTGTAGGTGGTCTTTGCTTTGGTGTCGTATCCCTCACATGTTTCTCAAAAATGGAAATCTCACAATCAACGACAATTTCACAATTCGCAAGGCAATTGACACCTCCTAAAGCAAAGTCGTCCTAGAAGTTAAAAAGTCAACAAGGTCCCAAATTGTAGAGCTCAATAAAAAAATGACATGCCATGTGGAATTTTTCCATTTGGACGAGGCATTCTCAAGTTATGGTCGATCAAAGATAGTCAACAAGGGTGTGCAAGCATAACAAGTCGAGCATTGCATCATTTTGGACATGCATTACGTCTAAAGTTATCTCCTTGCAGGGAAGAGCAAAACCCATATCTAAGGGAAAAGAAAAAAATTACCTCAAGGGCATTGGAGATCCAAAGTTTGACCAAGAATTTTAAGGATTTGACGAAGCTTATGTGGCAACGCCTTGGACTTTTTCAAGTGACAGTAGATGATGTGGCATTATGTGGCAAGGAGAGAAAAATAACATGGAACACTTGCCCAAGTAGGCTAGGGCATTTGAGATATGGATGAGGTGACCAAATTGACTTAGTGATGCATGAAAAGTCAAGTCAAATTAGAAAATAGCTATTAAAAGGGTCAAACTAGCCATTAAAGGTTATTATTTCCTAGAGGTTTGTTCCCCGCCAAAATCGCTGACACCCTGACCCTAAAGGGAGTTTTTTCTCCCATTCTTCACATCCAATTGGCCTGCTATGCAACCCTTGACAGACACCATTAGCTAACAACATACCATTATATCTTGGCACCTGCATCAATGATATGCTTCTCACCCATCCGGTAAGAGCACATGGACGAAGGTGGGCTTTTGATCAAAAGGTACTTTATTCGTTTTGCAATCAAGTGCTTATGCCTGCTTGTATTTGAGCATTTGATATGGATTATGGGGCTCCCTGAAAGAAGGGAGGGTTTTGACCGTGATCATGTTAATCCTCAATCCTAGTCCAGTGGAACCTCCCCTAATAGCCCAATGGGTATAGGAGTGACACTACTCGAAAAGCCTTGATTGAGATAGCATTGTTCTATCTATCCCTAGTCCATACTTGACACTTTCCATCTTACAATACAAGACTATATTCCACCTCCATTTGTCAAGTTCAACTAACCACTGGTTACCTGGGATTTGGTGCCCATACATCCACATATCTAGGTAGGGTCTAGAACTGTGCCCTGGGAGGTTGATGCAGCTAAAAGAAAAGAAAGACCTTATCATGGCCACAAAACAAAATAAAAATAATATCGAGATGCAAAAGATGGTCGGGACATACAAATTAACACATGGGAAAAAGCTTAGCATGAGCTCTACCTCGCTCATTATGGCCATCACCTGGTTCTTGAGCACAAGTTGCTCCTGTACATAATAAAAGGAACCCTTGCATGTCCCAACCCCAATGGGCAATGAGTTGCCTCATGATTAAGGGGTCTACTATAAATCATTCAATGCAAGCTCTAACCCTTTGAGCTACAAGCAGTAATACAAAGAAAAATCAAGCAAAAGTAAAAGTTGCACAAGAGGGGTGGAAAAACAAAGGTCGAGTTGGTAACTCATGCATCCATGATTTCTCCCTCCTCACATCTATAGACTCAAAATGTGGATCCCGTCATGTTGGTCTGTTTGACCATGGCACTTGACCATAAAGTCTTCTCCCCTCCATACCATCATTATTATTCACTAACACCTATCATTGAAGGGTAGACTATTACTTCCCCTTGCAGGCTGGAAACACCTAATAGGGTTGTCCTTTGGCCACTCCTACCTAGGGAGGAAACACCATTGCGAGTTCAAGGCCCCAAACTTTGGAAGAGAAGCCTTATTCGAAGTATTAAATAGCCTTTTACATTCAATCTTGGTTCACTTAGATGCAAAAATTATTATTGTCCCTGATGACTAGTTACTTTCTCTAGACTTTAAGTTGTGATTGTCATGTGGTTCAACAGCCCATGACCTAGGCACCTGACCCACAGGTACCTAGGACCCAAAGAAGTGTATTGGCAGCAACAAGTGACGCGTTGAAAGCCTTGGGTCTCCGAGCAACTGCAACACATCATACCTGACCTCGATCACCTCCTACACCTAGAATGTTTTGTCACTTTGCACTACATTTAATGATTCTTCAAGATGATACACCAAGACCCAACATGCCCCGAGGTCGGCCTTAGCACCTTTTGAACGACGACAATTGATTCAGGGCCCAAATGAGGATAGTCCCCCTTTTGAAGAATTGGGAGAGCTAGTAGCACCTGGAAAGCCCTCAACGTTGGATCAGAGATGGACATTATGAGTAGTTAGAGACCCAAGGGACCACCTTATTGTACCCCAAGTAGATTTTGGGGACCACAAAGGGATATTGATGGAGATTTGAGGGCCAACTCTTAAATGATGATTTTTATAGGCTTCTACACCACAATTGGAACTCAAAAGCCTCAACACTTAACACTTGGAGCTCATTTAATGGATGACGTCAGCCTTATGAGGCCTCACGGCTCACACGTGTGGGATTTCATTTGCATTTATGTCTAAGCTGGTTGGGTTGGCTTGTAACCCAAGGTTCTATTGTATTTTAACTTGTTATTAGGGGCTCTTAGGCTAATTAGAGACTTATTCTTATATAAATAGAGGAGAGGACTATTTCATTTCTCGTCATCATCACTTGCGACAATTCGGCCTCTCTTGATTCCCGGAATCGGCCCTCAAGCAGGCTGGAAACACCTAATAGGGTTGTCATTTAGCCACTCCTACCTAGGGAGGAAAAACCATTGTGAGTTCAAGGCCCCAAAATTTGGAAGGGAAGGCTTATTTAATGTATTAAATAACCCTTTACATTCAAGCTTGGTTCACTTAGATGCAAAAATTAATATTGTCCCAGATGACTAGTTACTTTCTCTAGACTTTAAGTTATGATTGTCAAGTGGTTCAACAGCCCATGACCTAGGCACCTTACCCACAGGTATCTAGGACCCAAAGAAGTGTATTGGCACCCACAGGTGATGCGTTGAAAGCCTTGGGTCTCCGAGCAGCCGTAGCACATCATACCTACCCCCGATCACCTCCTACACCCAGAACGTTTTTTCGCTTTGCACTACATTTAATGATTCTTCAAGATGATACACCAGGACCCAACATACCCCCACATCGGCCTTAGCACCTTTTGAACGACGGCAACTGATTTAGGGCCCAAATGAGGATGGTCTCCCCTTTGAAGACTTGGGAAAGCTAGTAACACCTGGATAGCCCTCAACATTGGAGCAGAGATGGACATTATGAGTAGTTGGAGACCCAAGAGACCACCTTATTGTACCCCAAGTAGATTTTGGGGACCACAAAGGGATATTGATGGAGATTTGAGGGCCAACTCTTAAATGATGATTTTTATAGGCTTCTACACCACAGTTGGAACTCAAAAGCCTCAACGCGTAACACTTGGAGCTCATTTCACGGATGACATCAGCCTTATGAGGCCTCACGACTCACACGTGTGGGAATTCACTTGCATTTATGTCTAAGCTAGTTGGGTTGGCTTGTAACCCAATGTTATATTGTAATTTTAACCTGTTATTGGGGGCTCTTAGGCTAATTGGAGACTTGTTCCTATATAAATAGAGGAAAGGACTATTTCATTTCTCATCATCATCACTTGCAACAATTTTTCTCCAAGCCTGCTCAGTCGACCCTCAGGCCCCCGCCTCACCGAGGGCCGGTTGAGAATTTCAGCCTTCTTATACCATTGGAGAGATGTGATCTATGGAGCATTTTGTGTATTGCAGCTAATCTTGCCTTTGGAGAAGTTGCCTTGGATCAATAATTGGATTATTCATGCATATTGTCTTGTTAGAACTTTATTATTGAAAATTTATGATTTTGTCTAGTGTATGGAATAAGTTGATGATCTAGGTTTCTCTATTGTGCCCTAATTTATTGATAATTTGATGATCTAGGTTTTTATATTGTGCCCTAATTTATTGAATACCAATTGTATGGAAGCTAGGTCTCATTATTGCATGCATTACTCATTGTATGTTATATAAATGACAATCCCCTTGGTGAATCTTACATTAGCTCTCCCAAGTGAATTTTGGTCCCACACAAACATAATGGTCTTTTGTTGTTAGGGCATCAAAAAATCCTTACTACTTAGCAAATTTTAGCCATTCATAAGAACCCATAGACTCCATCAACCCTAGGACTAGGCACTGGCCATGTCTTGTTGGTGATCAAGTCATCTTTTATCCACAAATTGAATTCCTCTCTCTTTTCACTAATTCGGCGCTCTTCAGGCCAAGTGACCCGATTAGAGTTTAGTGCGAATTTGCTTGAGAAGGGAATTTTTGGACTTGGAGGGATTTAACAACAAAGGGTAGAAGTGATTGCCTCAAAATCACTCCTCTTGGTGGCCATTCTCTCCATTTCCATACAAAATTTCTCTTTTGCTAGTTGTTTGCCTTAGGAGAAACCCTAGTTTGGTTGTGCTTCAACTTGAGGGCTTGTTGAAGGTTTCATGTGCCTTAGTTGTGCTAATACTCATTGTTGGAAACCTTTTCTTTACACCTTGACCTTGGGACACTATTTTTTCCATTCCATTACATCAAACCTTACGTCTAGCATGCCCTAGTTTGGCTTGTCTAAGGGAAGCGCATTGCCTCTTTTACATCGCTTAAGCATTGTAGCTAAGTTGAGTCTTCCCTTTGAAGCCTTTTTGTGTTACCTTTTTACCTATAAATTTGAATACCTCTTGGGTGACCTTATACTGGGGCTCCTCCCATTGGTGATAATCCCAAAAGAGCAAAGAGTAGTAGCTGTGGTGACAGTGGGCTACTACCTTATTGTTGTCACTTGGTCTAGTGCTTGCCTTGTAGGGTACCCCTTCACATGGCCTACTAAATTTTGCAACAACAATGCCTATGGACATAAAAGTAGTCATTGAAAGGTCAAATTGCTAGTCTTATCTTATTGAGCAAATTACCAAGGATGATCACCTTCATTCCCAAGACAAGTTGAGTTGTTCAAATGGAAAGTTGGAGGCCTTGAGGTAGGCATTGGAGGAGAGATAAGCAGTGCTCTTCATGGTTTTGACTTCCAAACATTTTCCTCGTGGAAGATTGGACTCTTTGGGGATGTGACAATTCAACTCAGTGGGAAAACTCTATTGAGAAATCTAGAGGGCAATAGTTAGAATGATTTCTCTTATACTTGATAACTGCTTGTGATGTCTTTTTACTTTTTCTTACTTATTAGGTTCTTCTCTTAATATTATGTTGTTCTTATCATCAAACAATTACCAAAACAAGAAGATCAACAATACACAAGAACACGGGATATAGGTTGCAAGTTAGGGCCAAAACCTCTCCACTTGAGAGGAAAACCCACAAATCTCTTCTCTTCTTATAGATCCTTCAATTGACGAATTCCAAGACCTCTAGACCAAGACCAATACCCTTACAAGACCAAGTCTGACCTTCTTGATGATGTGCTTCCTTTGTCCAAGTCAAACCCAGTCAAATCTCTTCCAACAGCACAACTTTGACCCCCAACAACAAAATTTCGACCTCTACTGCAGGTCTGAAATTTTCGGCCCTCCTAGCAATCGCTACTTCTACACGTGTGAGCTTATTTCAGGCCTCCAAGACTTCTTGAGACCTTTGCTTAACTTCCTCCTTCTTCTAGGGCTTGAGGGTGACCTAATGAGGCTTCCTTCGACCTTCTTTCTACACTTTCTCCAAGTTCAATCTCGCAACAACAAAACCTAACCTAGCAGCAGAAACCCTACTCTCCTTCCTTCGCACATGTGAAGAGAGAGAGAGAGAGAAATTACCCAATCACTTGATTTTCATCCTCCTTCCTTTGCTAGCCTCTTTCTTCTTCTCCTTCACTTGCTTGATGAGAGAATGAATTGTCCATAGGAGGTCAAGTTCCCTCCTATATATAGGCTTTCAAGGTGGACAAAGTACCTCAAATTAGGCCAACTTCTTAGCTAGTAGACCGACTTGGTCCTGGAGGGTATTTTAACATTTTTAATTACAAAAATAATTATTTTTGCAAGTTACAAAGTGTCTGATGGGGTCTTCATCATATGACAATGATTTTTTTGACTTCTTGACCTAGGACAAACCCTAGAAGCACTCAATGGGTGCTTGACCTCGAAAATAAAAGATCTTGAGCATGAAACCCATGCTTCAAAAATAACAATAATAACTTTTCTCTCATTTTACAATATTCAAGACTCAAAAGTACATTTCATAATTGTGAAGACCGAACCTAGTTACACATTTTTCTACACTCCCTCTTAACTAGGGAGGTATTCATAAATGGTACATGGAGATTCTCAATCTGAAAATATCTCATAAGAAAAGTCGAATTGGTAATCCATCTTTTCAACATCATACTAACCATCATTGTCATATAGCAAGGCATTGACTAATAGCTCTATCTCTCGACAGGATCAGAGCACAATGCTAGCGAGACCAATGACTAAGAGACACCATCATCATTGTATCTCAAGGCACATACCCAACCCGAGTGTTCACAGGTTATGTCCTTACAAGACTATTCTTATCTTGGATTCCTAGTCCTCAAAGAATAACGGCCCTCTACGACTAATCTTATCTTGGATGCCCTACCTCATCCTCAAACAATATCAGATGTCATATGCTTACCCAATCCTCCATTCTTTCTTCCCGAAGTGAAGACAAGAATGATGTGTCTATCTCTCCCTCTCAACTAGGGAGGATATATCAACCAGTCCAAGCTTGTTTCTCAAGTACACAAGCTTCTTGTTAGGAAGAGATTTTGTCAAGATGTCAGCTACCTATTCATCAGTGGAGATATACCATAGTTGCAACACTCCATCCTGCACCAACTTTCAAATGTAGTGATACTTGTTATTTATGTGCTTTGTCTTTCCATGAAACACTGGGTCTTCAGACAACCTTATATAGCTGGTGTTGTCACAATGTATCACTGTAGGGTCCATTGGTCCTTCAAACAAGTCAAACAACAGCTTCCTCAACCAGACAACTTCTCTACTTACTTCACAGGCTGCAATATATTTAGCCTCAACACTACTCAAAGCAACCAATTCTTTCTTTCTGCTCATCCAGGAGACCATGGAGGATCCCAAACTAAAGCATCCTCCAGTAGTGCTTCTTCCATCCTGCTCATTGCCTCCCTAGTCGTAATCTGTATATCCAATCAAGTCGACATCTTATCATACTTGAGGCAGTAGTGGATTGTTCCTTGTAGATATCTCAATATATGCTTGGCTACTATCCAATGATCATGCTTGGGCTCCACCTAGAACTCACTGAGAACATTCACCGCAAAACACATGTTTGGTCAGGTATTTACCAGGTACATCGACAAGCCAATCAATCATCTATACTTGGTCGGATCCACAGGGGTTGACTCGGAACTTCTTAGCCTCTTCAAGTTTGTGATCATGGGAGTTGTCATAGGTTTGCAATCCATCATGTCGAACCTCTTCAACATCTCGATTACATACTTTCCTTCACCTAGATAAATCTCATCAAGTCCCAGCCAAACTTTGAGTCCCAAATAATAGTGTATTAGCCCTAGATCCTTCATGTCAACTTTTGTTGCTAGTTGCCTCTTACATTCTTGGCTACGACCTTCCACACCTGTCATGAGAAGATCATCCACATATAGAAGAATGATTACGAGCTCATCCTTCACAACCTTGATATAGAGATTTGGATTAGCAGAGCTCTTCGAGAAGCCCAATCTATGTAGGTATGTATCCATCCTTGCATACCATGCCCTTGGTGCTTGCTTAAGGCCATACAATACCTTCTTCAACCTGCAAACATAAGTCTCTCTATCTTTGACGTCAAATCCCAAGGGTTGCTCTATATAGATTTGTTCGTCAATAGTGCCATTTAGGAATGCAGTCTTGACATCCATTTGATGGATGTTCCATCCCATTGATGCTGCCAAAGAGACCAATGAATGTGTAGTTGTATACCTTGTTGTAGGTGCAAATGTCTCTTCATAATCGATGCCTTCCTGTTGAGAGAAGCCCCTAGCCACAAATCTTGTCTTATATTTATCAATACTTCCATCTGTTGCATGTTTAATCTTGTACTAGAAGTTACCACAAATTTGTTTTCAAGCCTAGGTATGATCTCCCAAACTCCATTTTTCATTACTGATCGATACTCTTCATTCATGGCATCTTTCCATTATTGATGTTTGACAACCTCTTCAAAGGTGGATGGTTTTTCTTCTATTAGTTTCATCATATAGGCTGCATACCCAAAATTTCTTTTGGGCTTCTTACTTTTCTTAAATGTGCCTTTGGCTGCTCCATGTCCCTCTGCATCTAAAAGAGTAGATTTCAACCAATAACGTCTCTTTCTACTTTTAGGGATGACCATAAGTTCATTGGGACCTTCATTTCGTGATTTGGATCTTCTTCCTCTCTATTAGAGGAAATTTCAGCCTAAAAGTGTGCATGAAATTTTTATGTAATTTCCATGTCATAATATGGAAACCAATCAAAATCCATTAAATTTAAAAAGAGGTACATGTAAATATTTTGGAGGGAAATGAAGAAAAATTAATTTTTTAAATTGTATTTTTGGCTTATCTCTTTATACGTTTACTCAAATTTCAAGTGTAGACACTCATTGGATGCGGAATTAAATATCACATCCAACGAATACCCATTATGCATACTTTTGAGAAGACCCACATTGATAAAAATTAAAGATACATGATCCGAATCGGGTCATTATATTGTTTGTCATCCATATCGATGCATTTGGAGTGGAAAAAGTGGAGGAATCATCTCACGGGACTATTTTTATTGGCAGGACCAAGTTTGGCAAAACGGGGTCTGAAACCTTCTAGGAGTGTTTTGACTTTTGAGGCATCAAACGACGCTTTTTGGGGGTAAAACTTCGTCGCTTAAGAATCACACCTTTTCATGCTATTCTACACACGAAAGCTTTCCAACGGCACAAGAATTGCGTCAATCAAAGTCTGTATGCAAATGTTATGCCTCTTAGAAGTTGACCTTCCTGTTTTCACACCTATAGTTAGGAGGATGCCGCATCAGCCCTCATTATTCATGGAAAAGGGGCTAGCCACGTGTTTTTGATGTAGAAGACTCTAGAAGAGTCTATTTTGTAACTCTAGTTAAGAGTTGATGTAGTCAAACTTAACCACTAGTAGGCTATCGAGCTGTGTTATAACTGGGCCACTAGGAGGAAGAGGCATTCCATTCTTTCGAGAGCATTTTGTTCCATAGTTGAGCAAAGATAGCCAAGAGAGATAGGAGGTAGAGCACACAGAGAGGATTTGTGCACTGTAGCAGCCCACAGGCCACAGACATTACTTCTTTGTATCTGCAGCCATATTTCCAAACAGAGAAAGAGAGTGAAGCAACCTCACCTTCCAATTGGGTTTTCTCCCGAAAGGGTTTCCCATAGAGCATATCTCGCGTCTTATGTGGCTGTGATCTTGTTTTATTCGTTCTCTACTTTTCTGCATAATTTATATTTGCATGCATGCACTAATTACAGTAATATCTACAGATCTAGAAATTCAATAAAATTGTAATAGTGTATAATCTCAGATTTTTAATATAATATTATCAAATCTGTTTTGACGAACTGTCCAATGGAATATCCACGGCAGTTTACGGATCAATACATTAAAAAAGCGTGTTGATCATGTTTTATTTATGTATCTCCAATTTTTATCAATGTAGGTCTTCTCAAAATTATGCATAATGAGTACTCTTTGGATTTGGAATTTATTTCTCCATCCAGTGAGTGTCTACACTTGAAATTTGAATAAACCTATACGGAGATAAGCCAAAAATACAATTAAAAAAGGTAGTTTTCTTCTTTTCCCTCCAAATTTCATAACTCTTATTTTATTACTTTAACTATTATTTTATTATTTTTCCTTAGGAGGCCACTTTTAGGCTAAAATTTCTTCTAATGTGGTAACATCTTCAAATATAGGAAGTTCTTCGCCATCAAAGTCCATCGGGAGGTCTTTTGATTTCTTAAATGCAATATTTGCATCAGTGTCCTTCCTTTATATAGATCCTATATGCCTTTGAAGTATTACTATAGCCAACAGTTGTTCCCTCCATACCTGTAGGATCCAACTTCTTTCTCTTGTCCTTTGGTATGTGAATATAGATAGGACAGCCAAATATTCGAAGATGGTCCATGCTTGGTTTCTTCCTAGTGAATTCTTCTTCAGGAGTCATGTTGTCTAGTGATTTGTGAGGACTTCGATTTGAATATATACAACAGCTTTTGTTGCTTCACCCCACAAAAATTTTGGCAAATCTTGACCATGTAACATGGCTCTTACACTTTCTTCAATAGATCGATTCTCTCGTTCTACAACTCCATTTTGTTCGGGATTGTATGGGATTATCAGCTCCCTCTTAATCCCAGACTCCTTACAGAAAGCTATGATTTCCATTGAAGTATATTCTCCTCCATTATCGAACCTTAGAATCTTTATTCTTCTTTCTGTAAGGTTCTCTACTTCATCTTTGAATTCTTGAAATTTGATGAATATGTCATCCTTGGATTTCAAAAACTAAACTTAAGTTTTTCTTGAATGGTCATCAATGAATGTCACATAATGTAGATGACCTTCAAGAGACTTTGTAGACATAGGACCACAAACATCGTAATGAACGAAATCCAGAATTTCCTTTGACCTTGAAGCACTACTTCCAAATGGTCTCTTGACATTTTTGCCTAATGCACGTCTCTTGCATACTCCTTCATGATCCTACTTGAGTTTGGGGATGTCATTCACCATTGAATTTAGAGTTGGTAAGATTTTGTAGTGAAGGTGACCAAACCTTCTATGCCAAAGTTCACATGGGCTTACTTCAATGTGAACCAAAGCTTGAGAGAGAGGAGTCAACAACCTGTAGAGTCTTCCTTCTCGAATCCCGATGATTTTTGCATTTTCGATGTTAGAGTTTTATCCCATACTACAACCTTTCCATTTATAAAAGCGACTCTATCTCTCTTATCTTCTAGACATGAAATAGAAAGTAGATTATTTTGCAAACCTGGAACAAATAGGATGTTGTTGAGATGAATACTTCCTCCATTCTCTAGGTCCAGTGAGATTGATCCAATTCGTCTTACAGGATAGCTCTTCTTGTCACCAAACTGAACGGAGTAAGAATATTTCCCTCTTGATAAGGTCTTTAGTTGCTTGTGCTCACCAGTGATATGTCTTGATGCTCCACTGTTAATTACCCAAATGTTCTCATCTTCAAATGTGCCAGTAAGAGCTAAGAAGAGTCCTTCGTCCTTTCTAGATGTCTTGGTTATGTCATTCTTAAAACATACGAGATTCCACAATGCCTTGATGTCCTTCTCGAGATGACTTGCTACCATCAAACATTTCTTTAGAAACTTCTTCAAGGGAGTAGTGATCTTCATCATGCCCATAGCCAACCTTAGCTCTGATAACATGTTGAGAAATCTAGAGGGCAATAGTTAGAATGATTTCTCTTATACTTCATAATTGCATGTGATGTCTTTTTACTTTTTCTTACTTATTAAGTTCTTCTCTTAATATTGTGTTGTTCTTATCATCAAACAGCTACCAAAACAAGAAGATCAACCATACACAAGAACATAGGATATAGGCTACAAGTCAGGGCCAAAACGTCTCCACTTGAGAGGAAAACTCACAAATCTCTTCTCTTCTTATAGATCCTTCAATTGATGAATTCCAATACCTCTAAACCAAGACCAATACCCTTTCAAGACCAAGTCCGACCTTCTTGATGATGTGCCTCTTTGTCCAAGTCAAACCCAGTCAAATCTCTTCCAGCAGCACAACTTCGACCCCCAACAACAGAATTTCGTCCTCTACTGCATGTCTGAAATTTTTGTCCCTCCCGACAATAGTTGCTTCCACATGTGTGAGCTTATTTCAAGCTTCCAAGACTTCTTGATACCTTCACTCACCTTTCTCCTTCTTCTAGGGCTTGAGGATGACCTAATGAGCGTTCCTTCGACCTTCTTTCGACACTTTCTCCAAGTTCAATCCTACAGTAGAAAAACCCTAACCCAGTAGCAAAAACCCTAGTCTCCTTCCTTTGCACGTGTGAAGAGAGAGAGAGAAATTACTCAATCACTTGATTTTCATCCTTCTTCCTTCGCTAGCCTCTTTCTTCTTCTCCTTCGCTTGCTTGATTAGAGAATGAATTGTGTCCATAAGAGGTCGAGTTCCCTCCTATATATAGGCTTTCAAGGTGGACGAAGCACCTCAAATTAGCCTGACTTCTTATTCGGCAAGTCGACTTGGTCTTGAAGGGTATTTTAACACTTTTAAACACACAAAAAAAAAACTTTTTGCAAGTTACAATGTGCCCGATGGGGTCTTCATCATATGACAATGATTCTTTTGACTTCTTGACCTAAGACAAACCCTAGAAGCTCTCAATGGGTGCTTGACCTCTAAAATAAGAGACCTTGAGCACGAAACCCATGCTTCAAAAACAACAATAATATTTTTCCTTTATTTTTACAATATTCAAGACTCAAAAGTACATTTCATATTTATGAACAACGAACCTAGTTACACATTTTTCAACAAACTCAAACACATTCATTGCAGATTTCCAGCCACTGGAGTTCCAATTCCAGTCACATGAGCTGTGGATTTCAGGAAGAACCAGTGTGAAGCAAGTGCCAAGAAGGAAGAACTAGTGTGAAGCAACTACTCCACCTATCTCTGAGCTAGAATTGCTAAGTTGTCCAAGTATTTATCCACTTCACCTGCTAGTTTGCATGGGAACTTTGCAGTAAAATAAGGCAATATATATATATATATATATACCGAGCCTATAAAAGATCAACACATATTGAGCTTGAAAATTTGTGCGGTAACATTGGTTTGCGGGGCCACTTTATATTGCTTTGAGGATTCCCTATTTTCCTTACTTGGAGTCATTAAAGGAACTTGGGGAATGATAACAGTGGTGAGCAAGAACTTGTGAATTATGTTGGCCTCTTTTACTTCTTTATTAGATTATCTTTCATCAAGCAATTACCAAATTATGTGTTTATGAAGATCACAAGAACAAGAGACACAAGATGTTGGCGCACAGCGAAGGAAAAACCTCTATAAGGGGAAAACCCAATCAAAAACTCTTCCTTCAATAATTCAACTCAAGATGAGACACTTCCAGACTTCTTAGACCTAGACAAAGACTTCCTCCAACCACCAAGTCAGCCCTTCCCTGCAGTATATGATCTTGACAAAGTACTCCAAGTGATAGTTTCCTAGCAGCAGCTTCAATCCAGAATTTCGGCCCCCCAGTAGTAGAACTTCGACCCCAACTTTAGAATTTTGGACATGTAGTAAAGACAGATTTTCAGCCCCAACAATTGCCCGGGAAACTTCGCCTGCGTGAGAGAAAGATAGCTCAAAACTTCGACTTAGGGTTTCCCAGCAAACTTCGTCCTTCTCCAGCTTCTTCTCTCTCTTTTTCTACTCCTCTGTCTTGTAGATCGAACTTGTTGAGTGAGTGAGTGAAATAGGTCGAATGCCTCTCCTTATATAGCCTTTCTACTAGGTCGAATTGCCCTTATGTAGGTCAACTACTTGGTGTGGAGGTGACAAATTATCTTTTTGACTCAAAAATAATTCGTTTTACATGATACAAAAGTCGAAGGGTCTAATAAAACTGACAATGACTCTAATGACTCAAGACAAAACCTAAAAGTCCACAATGGGGCCTTTGACCTAGAAAACAGTGACCCAAGCATGAAACCCATGCTTTAATAAGTCATTTTCTTTAATAATAAATTTTCTTTTGACAAGTATAATTATGAAGACCGAAGCTAGTTACATTCTTCAACAAAAAACGACCCCAAGTTATTTTGGAAGGAGATCCAACCGAGAAAGAAGCAAAATGAAATAATATTACAACCTCTAAATGGTTTAATTATACATGGAAGCTTTATGAGCAGGATCCTAAGGTTGACCCTCCCCCCTTGGTCAACACTACTACTAAGCTTTTCACATTGCAAAAGGTCAAGATGGGCATTAAGAAGTTGGGTGTGGAAAAAGCAAAAGACTTAGTTGAACTTAAAGCAGAGTATCTAATGTGGGCTTTGAAAATTCTTGCTCCTCACATCACAAAAAATTTCAACAGCATCATGCGACAGGGGTTCCCCGCAGATTAGACAACTAGTCTAGCAATACCTCTTTTCAAAAGTGGTGACGTTAATAATCCCTCCAATTCTATGACCATAATGATAAACCCTTTGTTTGCAAAGCTATTTGGGAGCATGCTAGAAAACAAAATTAACAAGTGGTCGAAAGAAAGAAAGAAATGTGCTAAAGGGCGAGCAGGTTTCAAGCCTAAACATTCCATGGTTGATCACGGCATAACTTTAAGGCACATCATTGAAAAAGTTTGGGAAAAAAGGGAGGAAGTGTTTCATTGCTTTGTTGATTTCAAAAAAGCTTTTGACACAGTTCCTAGGGATAAACTTTGGAAAAGAATGGAGGAACTTGGGGTTCCTAGACATCTTAGAGCAGTCGTTCAGAGGTTGTATGAGGAGGTGAAATTCAAAATCAGAACTTCAAATGGCATCTCTGAAAGTTTAGGAGTGATATCGGGGTCAAGCAAGGGTGCCCATTGTCCCCTACCCTTTTTGGTTTATATATTGACAAACTTGAAGAATGGATAAACTCACAAGGTGGTGATGGTGTCCATTTGGGTGAGTTTGTTATAAGGCTTCTTTTGTATGTAGATGACCTTATTTTGATTGCTAAGTCTGCTCTTGGATTGCAAGAGCGCTTACTTTCCCTTGAGCATTTTTGTAGAAGGGTTGGGATGCAAGTCAATATTAGCAAGACGAAAGTGGTGGTTTTCTCTAACAAAATAAAACATAGCCAGCATAAGTTTTACTTTGAAGATAGCACTCTTGAAGAAGTTGCAAATTACAAAGACCTCGGAATTGACTTCAATAGAAATCTAAGTTGGGAAAGCTACAAAAACAAAATAACTTTGGAAGGTTGGAGAGCATTCTACGCTTTTCAAAAGAGGTGAAGCGACACAGAGTTATGGGATTGGAAGGCCATTCAAACTCTATTTGGGCTTTTACTGATTCTGGTGGTTCTTTATGGATGTGAATTGTGGGCCAACAATACATCTGACTTACGGTGCAAGCAAATTGAGAAATTTCAAAAATGCTTGATTACAAACAAGTTCAAAATTAAAAGTGCAATATCCTATGATATCTTGCTAAGTGAAATGGCGGCTACTCCTATTGAAGCAAATGCTATGGTACAACTCATAAGATATTTAAAAAAAATTGAGCAAAATGGAAGAGGGCAGAAAGGCTAAAGTTGTCTTCAATGACAGATTGTGCAAAAGAAAGAAGACTTGGATGCGTCAAAATAACAAATGGTTTACTAAATGGGGTATTCACTTGAACATGCACCCAACAAATAATAAAGAGATAAAGACTTTTGTTATGGATAAGTTCCACAAGCGTACTTGGGATAAAGAGCTAGGGAGAAAGAGAAAGTATTGTATTGAAGAGGTTAATCCCACTCATAATCATCATCAAAAAGCATACATAGGGGCCAATATTTCATGGAGAGCCAAATTTTTTATTGCTTAGTTAAGAACTAACTCTCAGCAACTTTGTTCTGAAACAAAGGGTTGGAAAGTCCAAAAGAAGTTTGGGGAGAAAAAGTGTGTATTTTTTGCTCGATCGGAAAAGTGAAAACAAAAAAGTATTTCATTTTGGAATGTGAGGCTTGTTACCCACCAAAAGTGGGTGGCCCCAAAGGAGATTTTTTCTCCTAGACTTATCTTCAACCAGCAACCCCTAACAACCACCAATTTAGTCGATATACTCTGTCATTTGATCTCCACTCCCTAAGCCAATCATATGTCCCCTTGCCCATTTGTCGAGAGCATATGCTTGAAGGTGGGAAATATAATCCTAAAGGTACGTTTTTCATTGTGAAATTGGTTGCTTATGCTTGTTTTTCCTTGGGCATATTGGGCATGGACTATTGGGTGACTTGGAAAGAGGAGGGGTTTTGACTATAGTTTTGTTCCATCACCTTAAATGGGAGGTTAATCCTCAATTATAGTCTTGTGGGATCTCCCTTATTGGCTTATAGCTTCAGGAAGGGCACTACTCGGGAAACTTTGATTTGGTTAGAGCAGTCTCGTAGTCCTATTTCACCTATTTCATTCACCTTCGCACATTACAAGCCCTATTTAATCATTTTCCCTCTTTGGGTAAACATGACCATTGGGTCCACAAGGCACTGGTACACCCCCTCCCCTTGTCCACATGTTTAGGTCGGGCTTGGAAATGTTGCCTCGAAGGTTGATGCAGCTAAAAAAACATTAAAAGCATATCATGGCCATGTTACCCACCATTTTGTGGGTGATATCCTTAGGAGAAAAAAAAATTCTGAGATGGTCCTCAGTCGACACCTAGCAACCCCTTGCAGCCACCAACTAGCTCATTGTGCCATTTCTCCACCACTTGAGCCAGCCATGCAATCCCTCACCTATCTGTCATGATCGTATGTTTTAAGGTGGGACTCTTGAACCTAAAGGTATGCCTTGTCATTTGGTAATTGAGTATTGCAGTTTGTTTATCATAGATACTTTTGGGCATGGATTAATGGGGGGATTCAGCAGAAAGAGTGGGCTAGGTCTGTGCTTTTATCTCCTAGACCTCTTTTGGATGGTAACCTTGAACCCTAGTCCTATGGGATCTCTTTTACTTACCTTTGGGCTTTAGGGATGGTACTACATGGGAAACCATGATTTTGGTTATGTGGTCTAGCTCCCTCATCCACATATCTCACCCTCCTTCTGCTCATTATAACACCATTCATCATTTATCCCACCTGGGTCCACATCCCTCCACTAGCTCTACATAGGGTTAGCCTCCACCCTCCCCTTGACCACACCTTAGGTTAGGCTTGGAATGATGCCCCGCAGGTTGATGTAGCTGAAAAGAAAAGTAAAAATCATAATGGCCACATTCAACAAGAAAATGTACCACAAAATGCAAAAGATGGTCAGGACAAACACATTTGGCATGTGGGCAAAAGCCAATGCATGAGCTCTACCCCATTCTCATGGACATCACCCTGATTCCTATAGGCCCTAGATGAGCCTCTTTTATCATTCGGGAACCCATGATTGTCCCAACCCCTGGTGGGCAATGAACCGAACTACCTTAAAGGGGTATCCACTGTTATACCTTATACATCAAGCTCTTATCCCTCGATCCCCGAGCAATTAATCAAAGAAAAATCATAAAAGGCAAAAGGCATATAAAGAAGGGTGGAAAAATCAAGGTCGAGACACCTCATGCACCACGATTGCTCCCTCCTATACATTATATATCCAAGTGTGAGCTTCCCTTTTATTAGCTACCCTTGTACCCCAGCATGTGGCCCAGGGCTCCCCCTTTCACTCCCTACTCCATTCATCTCTTTATCACATGCCACCACCCTTTGAAGCTTGTACCTTGGACATACTGTCCCCTTTAAAGGTAGAAACCACCTAATAGGATGCTTGGTTAACCACATTTTGGAGCTTGGAGACATTAGCACATGCCAAAACCCACTATGGAAGGCAAAAGGCATATAAAGAAGGGTGGAAAAATCAAGGTCGAGGCACCTCATGCACCACGATTGCTCCCTCCTATACATTATATATCCAAGTGTGAGCTTCCCTTTTATTAGCTACCCTTGTACCCCAGCATGTGGCCCAGGGCTCCCCCTTTCACTCCCTACTCCATTCATCTCTTTATCACATGCCACCACCCTTTGAAGCTTGTACCTTGGACATACTATCCCCTTTAAAGGTAGAAACCACCTAATAGGATGCTTGGTTAACCACATTTTGGAGCTTGGAGACATTAGCACATGCCAAAACCCACTATGGAAAGGCATGCCATTATGAAGTGCCCACCTATTGTCCATGGTTTGTAAGCTCTTTAACCTGATTTCGTTGATGACTTGTTGTACTGGAAGGCTAGGGGACACATTGGCTCTTATGCAGGATTGCAGATGGTCTCCATTTTGGGTTTGGTCTCCCTATACGAGGTCCTAACTCTCCAGAGAGCTACATTGACACATGTAGGGTGTGTGTTGAGAGCCATGGGCCTCCACGACAGTAGATAGAACTCCATGGATCCTCAAAGGTGTTCATAGATTGCTTGAGGTTCACCTATTGGACGAGGAAGATGCACCTAGTTCACCATGCCCATTTGGCCCCACAGTTGTACCATGCACTTGGCAGATGACCCAAGACTTGTATGTTGATGTGGCATCACTTACACCATCATATGAGCCCTTACAGATGGTCTATAGGCATCTTCGACCTACTTGGAGACCCATGATGTTACTTGTGTGCCCTCACACCCATTGGGAGCACCACAAGTTTATTATTTGGAAAACTGTGGGCTAACCCCTTGTCCATTACTTTTAGGAGTCCTATTCATCATTGTGGCACTTATGGACTTCATCGGGCTTCTTAGAAGGCCCAAAGACATGTATTATTGATCATTCAACCTCTTGAGAGGCTTATCCTTTTGTTTATGAGCTAGTTTGGTGGGCTTGTCGCCAAAAGCTAATTGTTTTGCACATTATTTTATTTTAGAGGCTAATGTAGGCCCAAGTAGCTAAATCGAACTCATTAAAAGTGTATAAATAGAAGTGATGAGGATTCATTTTAGCATCATCACATGGATTTGGAACTAGTATCTCTTTAGAGACTTTTGTTATCCTTCATGGAAGACGATTTTTTGGGGCATGGAATGAATTTTGATGTTTGGATAATTTTCATGTCTTGGAGCTCCTTGATGGCAAGCTTTTGGATGGTTGGATATATTCTTATACATGTAAGTACATTTTATTGCTATTGTTTCTTTCTAATTTTGTCACATACATTGTTGCTGGGATTTCTCTATACTAGGGCTTATTTGTTGTATCTCTTATGCGAAGTTGTGGAAATTTTGTTTCTGGATAGTGAATGCTTCATGTATGGGCCATGTATAATGAATGAATGTTCCTAGGGATGTTTCATTACTGAAATTCATCTTGACAAGCCATTTATCTTGCAAAACGAAGTATAAAGTCTTTGAAGTTGTTTTTATTATTGCCCTAGTGCCAAGCAAAGTTGTCTTTGAGGCCTCCTTGACCTAGAAAATTCAAAGGTCCATAGTCATAATTCTACCTGACTCCAATCTCCCCAAAGGATTAGGCACTGGTCCACCCAAAGGTGATCACCTTAAACCTATTTTCCTTCTCCCCTTTCCTCTTCTCTAGGTCTAGTCCTTTAGGTCACCTAGGGCATCAATTATCTCACAATCTAACCATCCAAATACCTTGATTTTTGGTCCACAACTACGTTGTTCTGTTCTCAAGAAGCCCTCCAAATTTCATGAGATTCCAACAGTGGAATCTTGAGATATCACAAGCCCTGGATCGAAGAACAATTATTTCCCTTGCTTTCTGTTAGGCTAGAAACCTCACTAGGATCCTTGCATTGCCTTTCATTGAAAAATCATTCCTTGATCCCTTTCCCCTCCCTAATTAGTTCAAGCATATCATTGGTTGCTAAATCATATCCCCTTGACCGAAACTCGAGTCCACTTGGTCCCGTGTGGTCCCATGCATTATCAAGGTTAATTCTTCAAAGATCACCTAGAACCCAAGTGTCCACAAGAATTCTAGGGCTTAGGAATCTCCTTTATAAGACACATACTCAAAACCTAACCCTAGAAATTTTCCCCAAGCCCTTCCTAGAGAGCCTTCCATCTTGTCTTCCAAGACAAGCAAGCCACATATTTGAGCCTCTCTTGTGAATAGGCTTCTAGGATCACCCCTCGCCCTATCATTGGTCCATCCATTTCGTGATCCTTATCATAACGGGTCTCCTCCCATCGGTGAAAGTTCATAAAGAGTAGGGAGCCTTAGCCGAGGTGACAGTGGGCTATCGCTCCATTGTTGCCCTTAGCCTAGTAGTAACCCTTCAAGGATCCCCTTTTAGGACCCCTGCTAGTTTGAGCAGTAATAGGCCACAAGCAAGAAACGAAAGAAAAGAATACTATAAATTGCAAAGGATGGTCGAGACATTAAAATAGTACATGGGAAAAAGCCAAATATGACCTCTACCCCTTCATTATGGCCATCACCTAGGTTCCTAGTGCCCCCACATTATTAAGGAACCCATGCAAGTTCCATCCCCTGATGGGCAATGAACTGCCCCACATTAAGGGGATAATAATTGTTTATATCATACACAGCATGCTCTCATCTCCTAGAGCCCCGAGTAGTAATACAAAGAAAAATCAAGAAAAAGAAAAAGGTAAATGAAGAAGGGTGGAAAAACAAAGGTCGAAGTAACTCATGTATCCACGATTGCTCCCTCCTACATCTATACACCTAAATATGTGGACATCCAAAATCATTACCACCCTTGAACCCATGGCATTTAGCTTTGAGACCCCCGTGTCACTATCCACCTCATCATTATTCACATGACCCCTATCAATTGAAGGATGTACCTTGGACCTGTCTTTCCCCTTAGGAGCTGCGAGCACCTAATAGGGTTGTTTATTAGCCACTCCTGCCTAGGGAGGTAACACTATTACAAGCTCAAAGCCCCAAATTTGGAAGGGAAACCCATTATGAAGTCTCAATGTGCCCTTGATTAACAAGCTCGGTTCACGTAAATGCACTAATGAATTAATTTTCCTGACGATCAAGAAGCACATTGGATCTTATATGTAATTGGCAGGTGGTTTCATCATGGGTTGGGCAAATTTGGGGCCAGAGGATCATATTGACATCCCTAGGGGATACGTTGAGAACCATAAGACTCCATCATGTGTTACAACATCATTTCATGCCATGGGCACCCTCAGAAACTTCAAGAGTTTGTTCATTGCCCCACATTATTCACGAGATGATCACTTGGACCAGTGTGCCCCAACTGGCTTAGCATGATCATGGCAACTGATCTAAGGCCCAGAGGAGGCTTGTCTTACCTATGAGACTTGGGAGGGCAGGCACCATCATTAGAGCCCTCATTTGGAGCAATCCATAGGCTTATCTTTCATCAGGAGACCCATGAGACCAGAATATGTGCGCCAAAACCCACTATGGGGCACCACATGATAACCTACATGGAAAATTACGGGCCATCCCCTAATTCATGTTTATTGGAGCCCTCTCTCTCATCATGGCACTTAGAGGACTCAATGTGGTCCTCCGACGACCCTACATCATCATGACATCATCAACTTGGCTTGCACATGGATGGTTAATTCATAACTTGTGATAGCTACTTGGTCATCTTGTGACCAAGACTTGTTTCTAGCACATTACTTTATAATTTTTGGGGCTCATTAGGGTAATTCGATTTAGAGAGACTCATATAAATAGAAGTGAGTCTCATTTGTGAGAACTCATCATCATCACTTGGATTCTTCTCTTGTAAAAAAACTAACAATTTTTCTTTGGTAGCTATTGGAGATTCTTTGATGCATTTTGACATTTGGAGCTGAAATTTTCGATCTTCTTTGGACCTTTCTCATGATTTTTGGATGGATATATCACATTGTCATCTTGTAAGTGCCTTTTGTTGAATATTTTCTTTGAACAATGTCTAACGTATGGGATTGTTGCAACTAGGCTAATGTTATTGTGCCCTAATTATTAAAAATCATTTTTAGAAAGCTATTTGGTTGGCAATTGCATATGTTATTCAGTGTATGGCAAATGATGAATGTTCCTAGTGGATGAAATTGTCATTCTTCCATAAAACCCCATAAATCTTGAGTGGGTAAATGTTAAAGGTTAATTGCTAGGGCATCAATCTTTAGCCTCCTTAAAGATGGATTTAGCCAATTTAAAAGCATCTAGGACTCCATAGCCCAAAGGACTAGGCACTAGTCCAAGGATTTTGGTGATCAAACTCCCCTTTCTCCATATTTATTCCTCCTAAATTTCAGTCCCCTAAAGGTAGGGCGGAAATCTAGGGCTAGCAGCAAAATTTTAGGGAGGCAATTTTTCAGGGATTCGAGAGTCCAAACATCAAGCTCAGGTTCTACGCTACCTATGCTCCAAGTTTGGTGGGCATCCGCCCGAGTTTCATCCATAAAATCTCTTGCCCTAGGTGCTACTCCAAGAGGGAAAACCTAGGTCTCTCTCTCACCTTGGGGACTTCTTTGAGGGTTGTATGAGCTTAGTATTCATTGGAATAAATCATAAGAAACCCTTTCTCCTCCCTTGCCTTGACCTAGTGAGTACCTTGGAAGTATTTCTTCCCACGATTATTCATAAAACCCTAGGTCTAGCGCAAGTCTTTCCTAGGTCTCTCAAAGGAAGTGAAGAGCCTTTTGAAAGTGTTAAAATATCACATTGAGCTTCTTAGAGATGTCCTATCCCATTTTGGGTCTTGATCTTAGGAATCCCTATTATCATCATAAATATCAAACCATAAATCTTGATCTCCTTCTAGGTCTTTCTTAGAGAGCTCTTAGCTTCTTTGAAGCATTGAACCATTGTTGTGTCTCTCCTTCAATGAGCTTTGTGGAATCACGCCATACCTAAATCATTGATCTATTCATTCTAAGTGATTCCCTTCCTAGTAGAACTCCCCCTATCGGTGAAAGACCGTAAAGAGCAGGGGACCTTGACTAAGGTGACAGTGGGTCATTGTCCCATTGTTGTCACTTAGTCTAGTAGTCATCCATTAGGTTTTACCTTCCTTAGGGCCATGCTATATTGTGTGGTAACACTTTTGGCGTCGTTGTTGAGGAGGAAGCAGGGCTGCGTCCTTGGTGTAATATTTGAAGAGGTGATTCTTTTAATGACAATATAGATCCTCTTCTGGCGACTTCATTGGAAGAACAAAGCCCTTGTTCTTCATTGAACCACAAAGTCAATGCTTGTAGGGTGAAGCAGGCATCTCTCAAGGCATCTTTGAATTCACCATGGTGACTCCTACATGATTAATATGTGTGACCTAATAGGATGTCTTACTTTGATAAAATCCCCGCCTTGGATATCGCTAGCATTCTAGGGTACCCGAACCGTATCACCTTACACACAATAGTCGGGGTGCCCAAGTTTGATGGTGATCCATCTTCTGTTATTGATCATGTGACAATATTTTCTACATACACCATAAAAGCTTATGTGGTTCATCTTGATGTGCTCATAATGTTGTTCGTAAGGTCCCTTCAAGGTCATGACTCATGGTTGTATAATTGCAAGCCTAGGAGTATTTCATCGATTGAAGCATTCTTTGATAACTTTCTAGAGCATTATCTAACTAAAGACAAGCCCTGCCCAACATTAGATATTGATTTTCAAAAGGAAACCTTCATTGAATATAAGGAGGAGCATTAGTAAGAAGAGGATCCCTTTCTAGATCATCAAGATGAGATCATCAATGAAGGAATTAAGGGAGATCTTGAATGAAAGCAAGATAAGGAGTTTGATGACGAAGGTTCCTTAGAAAGTAAAATTGAAGATAGCCCCATCTTTTTCAAGGAAGTTATCTCTGACATTGTACATATCAAAGACCTTCAGAAGACGACCCCATTACCCCCTTGGACATTAGTGATTTATTACATATTGAAGAAGGGAAGTGGGAGATTGTGAAAATTTGAGAATCCCACCCGAATCTTCTACTGCAGCAACTGCTTAAACTTCTCCTATTTGTTAATGACTGAAACAAATTATTTATTGTTTCCTACAGTAAATATCGAAGCTAATACCACTGCAACCTTCACTTAATTAATTAATTTGCCCAAAACAAGAATAGGACAATAGAGAAAAATTCACACAAGTGACTATATTTTGGACAAATGTCCCTGGAAAAACCCAATGCGGGAAAACTGATGCAGCAGCTCTAAGGGTTTTATATTACTAAGCAGTGGTTTATGAATACAACTCTGGATGCCCTTTCGAAAATCTAGTTACAGAGAAAATAGACTGGCAGAAAAAACTTAGTGAGATTACCTCACACTACCTGACAATTTCCAATTGTTTCAGCAGTTGAAACAACTATCCCCTGCTATTTGCGCTGGCCCTATGTAGGCCCTGCATCAACCTCGAAAGGCTCTGCGTCAGCTCAACTGGGAAACGTTTCCCCTCTGGAGCAGTTTCCAACCCTCTCGACTCAGAAATGCCAACTCCCTCAGCAAACTCGGACTTCTGTGCTGAAGACTGCACAACTTCTATGTCAACCTTCCTGGCTCAGCGTCAAGCTCTACGTGGGCCCTTCTGGCCCAGCGTCAACCCCTCCTGGGTCTGCGCTACCTCCTCCTGGTGTCTCTCTACCTCTCTGTTGCGTATCCTGGGTCCTAGAGAAGATACTCCAACCCAACTATCCCTGCCCCTCACTGCAATAGCCCACTATCGAAAATCTCCCGACAACTGCTCTGCTTTAGAAAATCGATTCTCTGGACTCTCTGTGTGTGCTTCCAAGTGACCCTCAAGCCTCCTTAAATAATCTCCTCGTTGACATTCAACGGCCCAGATTAGAAGCTAATCAATGGCTAAGATCATTTATGCTTGATCCTCGTCTTCTTCTAGAAGTTACACCCACAGTTTATATTAATACCCTTTAATTATTTTATTTTCCTATGTTTAGACTTAGGGTCCCATTAAAAATAATTAATTATTTTCATAAAATTGTTTATGGGTGGAATTTCCCAAAACACTTTCTAGGTTCTTTGGAATACATGTGCCTAAGCTTCCCTGCAAAATTTGAGACTTAGAGCACATCTGATGCTACCAGAAATCAACAAAGATCACATGCCATCATTTCAATAAAGATCCTATCTATGACACCAATGAAAGGGAATTTGTGGAAAGTGAAGTTGAGGCTAGCCCTGCTTATGTCAAGGATATTATTCTTGATGATATGCCTTTTGAGCCCCTTGAAGTGAAAGGTGATCCCATGGCTCCTTTAAGAATTGACATTGAAGACTACTTGCATGTTATAGAAGGGAAATGGGAGATTATTAGCTACCACTTTGACAAAGACCCATTTAAGATTATGATGATCAACCTGATAAGGATCTTGATTTGCCTTGCATTCCATGTCATCAAGAAACATTTATCACTTTTGAGTAATCTTTGGGCCCTAGTATTAAAAATTACGAACACATGGTGGTCTCCCCTTTTCAACATGATCCTTGCAATAGGCAACTTGATTGGTGTGATTCCTCTTGCCTGCCTTATTTTCCGTCCTATCCTTCTCGCCCAAAGCATGAGGATATAAAAAGGAACTTTATGAATAAGAGAACCTTTGAGAAAAAGTTATGTGTTAGTTTTTGTAGCATCAGAGAGGTGTTCTAGTCTCGACTTTGGTCAAAGAGGTTAAGGAACATAAAATCTTTAGAACCCATAAAAAGTTTTAGGAGAAAACACCTAAAGATGGCTCAATAGTTAATTAGTCAATGATTAAATATTTCCTAAGTCTAACTTAGGAAAAGTGATTAATTAACAATAATTAATTGAGAAAAGTGATATTTCTCTAGAAACTCACATGGATCAAATCAGAGATGATCATAATCCTTGATGAGGATCTAATCAAGGTTGTTGGTTCAGCAATGAGAGATTATAAGATGAGGTCGATGGAGTTGGAGATAAGCACACTTGGTGGGCGAGTTTTCTCGGAAAATCAAGCTACCCAGTTGCTATGATTTAGCAGGGAGAGAAGTTCGAGCCAAAAGGGACGCAGAAACTGAGAGGGAGCAGCAGACATGAATCCTGAGGAAGTTTCCAATTCCAGAGAGACAACAGCAAGTGGCAAAACTATTCCACGGAGAAGTTGCACAAGGACTACACACAGGCTTCAGTCTCGCAGTTCGATTTCACTGAGAGGGAGGTCTATTCAGCTTCTAGAGGTCGGGATAATTTTCCAGAGGGCTGAAGGGTCATTTCTAGCAACAGAGACAGGCAGGGCGGCTTGATCACAGTTTGAGATAAGCACCATGTGTGAAGGGCAGCGTAGAGACTGCGCAAAGGGCCTACGCAAGGATTTGGATGGCCAAATTTTCTAAGGCAAGAAGTGTCGAGAATGTTTGTGGAGAGAGAATTTTCTCTCTAATATTTTTGCCAGATATTTGTTGATTGGATAGCTAGTTGGGCATCCATAGATTGTACTCAAATTACTCACTGTTGCATAATAATAAAACCCTCATTTGTTGCACTGGTTTTCCTGCATTGGGTTTTCCTGGGAACAACCGTCCAAAAATAACTGTCAATTTTATTGTGTGTGTGCTCTATTTTCTCAATTCCAGTTTTATACTCTGTAGCATTTTTAAATGTGAAGAAATTGTAGTGTGATTTGTTCGTTATTTTGTCGTAACAAAATAAACTGCATAATTAAATAGTTAGAAGAATAAATTCCAGTTCTTGCATTTCGACGAATTTTCAAATGGTATCAGAGCAGTTTGAAGGTATATCAGTGGCTTGGTAATGAGGGAGAAATTTTGCAGCTTCAGAGGGAGTCTCTGGGCAAAATTTCCAGATCTGCGCAAAGGGCCAACCAGGCAATTCGAATTACTGGGCAAAAGGGTTTGACTTCCAGTTGCAGGTGCAGGAAAAGTTCGAACAAGCCAATAGCAATCAATTTTTCGTTGAGCAAATCTGGGCGCAGTGGTTCTTACAGCAATGTTTTTCCAGTAGCAAAATCAACGCCGCATGGAAGAGAAAAGCACACACAAAGGGATTTTTCTCAGAGGGTTCCAGATTCAATTTTCTAAAGGAAATCTGCGATTTCCAGTTGCAGGTGGTAGTATCAGCCACTGCTAGTAGGACTACACATTCCAGAAAGGAGTGTGAGTAGCAGAGAAAGTAGCCAAACAAAGAAGGAGGAGATTCCTGTTTATTTTCCCAACTGTGAGTTTTGCAAAAAATGGCCTCAACAAGACTTCAAGATCAAGATAGGCTAGATGGAGCCTCGAATTATTGTATTTGGAAAGCCAAAATGTTTTTCCTGCTACATGAGCATGGTCTAAAGATGTGCGTAGAGAGAGTTATAGCCATACCTACAGACCCATAGTAGCTAGAGAATTAAAATAAGGAGATGGCCAAGGCAAAGCGGTTGATCCTTGATGGCGTTCGGGATCATATAGTCTCACACTTAGCGGCCAAGAATACAGCCAAAGAAATGTGGGATGTGATTGCTACGCTTTTCCAAAATCCTTCCGAGAATCAGAAGATGTTCTTGAAGGAGAAATTGAGGTTGACCAGGATGAATAAGGGTGAAGGAGTTACTCCTTATCTCACCAAGATTCAGGATGTCCATGATGAGCTTGTCGCGGTAGGAGAAGCACCTCAAGAGAGTGAGCTGGTGCGTACAGCTCTCAATGGTTTCACACGGAGTGGGCCACTTTCGTATAAGGTATCACTGGACGAGACAACCTACCAGGTTGCGATTGATTGTGGGCAGACTTTATGCAGGAGGAAATGAGGTTTGCTCTAGTGAAGAGCAATATCAGTGGCAACAACAGCAAAGGACTGAAGGGTGTGAAGGAAGAGGAGAATATAGCCATTGCATCAAAAGGGAAGGCAAAGAAACATCCCAGTCAAGGATAAGGCTCATAGCGAGGAGAAAATAAGAAGAAGGATCTGTCGAAGATCAAGTGCTTCAAGTGTGGTGAATTTGGTCACTACCTAGTGTCTGAAGAGGACGAAGGACAAGAAGGAGAAGCAAGAGCAGATAGCAACTTCGGCCAGATAGACAATCTATCTTCTAGATTGGAGGATGAATTCGCACTATATGCAACCATACCTCGAAGAGAGAAGTGGGGTGACACTGAACTTTAGTCCCCAAACTTGTTGGGATTTGGGCAAGGTCCAAGAAAGACTGCATCAAACAGCGGTTTCTTCTCGGATCATCATCCTTGCTACAGGGGCCCACAGTTTTCAGTAGCAAGACAGGATTTTTTGTTCTCAGTTGTTGTAGTTGTAGCAACAGCAGCAGCATGAGATTAGCGACAGCACAGAGTAGAGTTGGCAGCAGTATAGGATTACAGTGCAGTGTCATAGCAGCCCAGATGTTATATGGTTCAGCTATAGAGTGGCAGATAAATCAGAGTTGCACAGTGGTTTGGTGGAAAGTGGTAGGCGATCACAATTGTCATACATCAATAGCGTGTATGATGTTATGGAGACAAAGTGAGAGAGAACAACGTCCTCTCTAAGAGGGTGTGTTAGTTTTTATAGCATCAAACAGGTGTTCTAGTCTCGACTTTGGTAGGCCAAGGAACATAAGATCCTCATAACCCAGAAAAAGTTTCTGGAGAAAACACCTAGAGATGGCTCAATTAAGATAATTAGTCAATAATTAAATATTTCCTAAGTTTGACTTTGGAAAAGTGATTAATTAACAAGAATAAATTAACAAAGGTGATATTTCCCTATAAACTCACATGAATCAACTCAGAGATGATCATAGTCGTTGATGAGGATCTAATCATGGTCGTTGGTTCACCAACGAAAGATTATAAGAGGAGGTCAATGTGGTTGGAGATAGACACACATGGTGAACGAGTTTCCTTGGTAGATTGAGCTACCCAGTTGCAGTGATTCGGCAGGGAGAGAAGCTTGAGCCAGAAGGGACGTAGATGCTAAAAGGGAGCAGCAAAAGTGAATCCAAAGGAAGTTTCCAATTATGGAGAGGCAACAACAAGTGGCAGAACTATTTCACAAGAAGTTATGCAAGGACTGCGCAAGGGCATCAGTCTAGCAATTTGATTTAGCTTAGAGGGAGGTCGATTCAGCGACCAAAGGCCAAGATAATTTACTAGAGGGTCGGAGAGTCGCTTCCAGTGGCAGAGACAAACAGGATGGCTTGACCAGAGGTTGAGATAAGCCACACATGTTAAGGGCAGCGCAGTGACTACGCAGAGGGCCTATGCAAGGGTTTCGATAACCAGATTTTCTAAGGCAAGCAGTGTCGGGATTGCTCATGGAGAAAGAAAATTTTCTCTCTAATATTTTTGCCATATATTTGCTGATTGGATATCCAGTTGGATCCATACATTGTACTCAGATTATTCACTGCAACATAATAATAAAACCCTCATCTGCTGCACCAATTCTCCTATATTGGGCTTTTTGGGGACAATTGTCCAAAAATAACTGTCAATTGTATTATGTGTGCGCTCTATTTTCTCAGTTCCAATTTATTTTCTACAACATTTTTTATTGTGAAGAAATTGCAATGTGATTTATTCGTTATTTTTTCGTAACAAAATAAACTGCACAATTAAACAGTTAGAAGAATAAATTCCAGTTGTTGCGTTTCAAGAAATTTTCACATTATGTGGTTTGATCATCGATTTCTCCATATTCTTGATTAAAGGAAAGACCTAATGGTGTAGGCCTAACTCATGTTCCCCTCCTTTGTCAGTTGTTCCATTACATGATCCGTGGTTGCTTTAATTTCCCACCTTCCATCCTTGTGACATTGCAAATGAGTTTCATGATTGTCATGTTCGCTTCAAATATATATCATAATTGATCATAGAGACAGGAAATATGATCTTGACTTAATGACATGTTGGTGACATTGGCTATATGATTATACTTAGCATTTGCATAGTAGAGCATGCATGTTAGAGTAGGATGCATTGCATATTGATTTTGCATAGCTACTATCATCATATCATGTCATGCTAGAATAGGATCACTTAGATTAGACTTGCATCATAGAATAGATTTTCTTTTCTGTATGGTTTTATTATTTGATGAAAACATGGGCGATAAAAGTACACCTCCGATAGATGCTTCCAACATTTTTTGTGATATGCAAAATACAGGTGATCCCAGAGAATTGTTGGTGTTCTCATGACCTCCTGTTTGAGTACATGGTTCGTGCACACTACAGTGATCTCATGTCCCAGTTGGAGCCAGATGTTAACCACCAAAAGTGGGTGACCCCATGGGAGAATTTTTCTCCTTGGATTTGTCTTCAACCTGCAAACAACAACCCCTAACAACCACCAATGTAGCTGATATATTGTGCCATTTGATCTTCGCTCCTTGAGCCAATCATATACCCCCTCGCCCATCTGTCAAGGGCATATCTTTGTAGGTGGTGTTGACCACTGGAGTGGCACCTGATGATTATATGAAGACTCCATGCCCAAGGATGATCCAAAGTACACTTGTACCATCAGATATTATCAGTCAACAGAGTTTTTAAACTCTACTTCTATTACTTATCATCTTTCTTGCACCCAAATTCCACACCCTCCGGGGAATTGTAATAAGTGATACTAGTAATTATGAGTTTTGAGTCTGTAACAGACCAAAGATGTTGGGACTCGATCAGCAAACAAGTACACCTTGGAGTGTTTTTTTTATCTGGTTAATTACCCTTTCTTTTTTTAGGGGCAGATAATTTTCTAAGTTTTTTCATACCCCAAAGTTGGGGTGACATTTTGAAAGTTGAGCCCCTAATACATCTTAGTGTCTAGATTTGATGTATATTACCATACTAGATCACACAAAAAAAATCGTGGAATTTGGTTGGGTCTAGGTAGTCATTTTTTTTCAGATTTTCTGCACTACAGAAATTGCTAATAAAATTGCATTTGTAATGTAATAAGTAATGTCATGCTCTTAACCTGCAAAATAATACCCAGATACAGAATATGCGCAGAAAAGATACCCAGAACACAAAATATGCGAAGAAAAGATACCCAGAACACAGAATAGCAATGGTTTTATTATTCAAAGAGCAATGTTCACATGCCTCTTCGAGGGGGCAACCTCCAATAGAGCAGAGCTCGATTACAAAATAAGACACGATCCTCCTCGCAGGGAGTCTCTATCCTTTATATATGACTCATACATGCGATACCACGGGTCAAAACCGTGAGTTTTATTAATACCATCTATCTAATACTACGGCTACGGCCCATTTGCAATTAACTGTGGTCCCGTCATTAATTTCGGGTTAACCACTTACAAAATATATGGGTTTTATTGACTCTTTGACTATGACGTGATCCCAAGACATAAATAAGGGGGTTAGGGTGGGACCCTAACATGCCCTCCCCCTTAAGAGTAGCCTTGTCCTCAAGGCTGGAGCTGCGGAAACTGTTGAAGAATAGTAGTTGGTTCCCAAGTTGCATCTTCCGGAGAGGTGTCATTCCATTTGACGAGGACTTCCTTAATCATGCGGCCGCGCAGGTGCTTGTCTCTTGTGGTGAGGACCTGTTCGGGTTGAAGCCAGATTGACCCTTCGTCGTCCAGTTCAGGTAGACTTGTTTGAACTCGGCAATTGTTCCCAATTACTTTCTTGAGGCATGATACATGGAAAACTGGATGGATTTTTGTAGTAGGTGGCAAGGCCAACTTGTAAGCCACTTCTCCAATGCGCTGAAGTACTTGGTAGGGTCCGTAGAATTTTGGAGATAACTTCTGACAACCCTTGTCTTTGAGTGATGTTTGCTTATATGGTTGCAGCTTCAAAAAGACTTGGTCCCCTTCTTGAAACTGGCGCTCTAAGCGATGCTGGTCGACTTGTTGCTTCATGCGGTTCTGAGCTTGATGAAGATTCTCTCTAAGATGGGCGAGCATGGTGGCGCGGTGTTGTAGGAGTTGATCCACTGCTTGTACTTTGGAGCATCCCTGGAGATAAGAAATAGGGGAAGGCGGAAGTTGACCATATACTGCTTCATAAGGAGTCATTTTAGTAGAGGCATGATAGTTGGTGTTATACCACCATTCCGCCAGAGGTAACCACTGTACCCAAAGGTGTTGCTTTTCTGAAGTGAAACACCTGAGGTAGGTTTCTAGACATTTGTTGACGGCTTCGGTTTGACCATCCGTTTGCAGATGATAGGAAGTGTTGAGTTTTAGTTGAGTGCCCTGTATCCTGAAGAGTTCTTGCCAAAAATTACTGGTGAAGATCAGGTCGCGATCAGACACAATAGAAGTGGGCATGCCATGTAGTTTGAATATCTGATCCATGAAAGTTTGCGTAACCAAAGTTGGTGTAAACGGGTGGGGTAGGGCACAAAAATGAGCATACTTTGACAAGCGGTCCACCACCACCATGATGACTGACTTGTTCCCTGATTTTGGAAGACCTGTAATGAAATCCATGGAAACCTCCGTCCAAATTGATGTCGGAATGGGCAATGGTTGTAATGTGCCTGGTGTGTTGACGGTTTCTCCTTTGTGGCGTTGACAGACATCACATTCTGCGACAAAAGTAAGGATGTCCTTTTTCATGCCGGTCCAAAAAAATGATCTTCTGGTGCGAGCATAAGTTTTTTGAAAGCCCGAATGACCTGCAATGGGAGATGAGTGCAGTTCGGCCAATATGCGACTTTTGAGGGTTGATGTTGGTGATATTACTACTCTGTCCCGGTAGCGAAGAATATCATCCTGCCAGGAGTAGCCCTTGATGGAATTTGGATCGACCTGCAATTGAGCAATGAGTTGGGATAGCCCTAGGTGTGAAAACCATTCTCTGCGAGCTTCTTCAATCCATTCTGGAATGGGGAGGGAAATTGCTAGCAGAGTACTTTCTTCCTCAAATTGGCGAGATAATGCATCTGCTACCCTATTGTCTTTCCCTTTCTTGTAAATGATCTCATAATCATATCCCAGCATTTTAGCTAGCCATTTATTTTGTTGTGGGGAAGATAGGCGTTGCTCCAGAAAATATTTAAGATTGTGATGATCTGTGCGGATTTGGAAACGTCGCCCCAATAAGTAAGGGCGCCAGGTGTCGACTGCATGTAAGATGGCCATCATTTCTTTTTCATAGGTAGATTGGCCCAGATTCTTCCCACTTAGTTGTTGGCTTGTGAAGGCCAAGGGTCGCCCTTCCTGTATTAAGACTGCCCCAATACCTGTCCCTGAAGCATCACATTCAATGACAAAAGATTTGTTGAAGTCAGGTAGTACTAAGACTGGAGTAGAGCACATGGCGTTTTTGAGGGCTGTAAATGCCTGTTGGGCTTCCTCATTCCAGAAGAAGGAATTTTTCTTTAGGAGTTGAGTGAGGGGTTCGCTATGCGGCCATAGTTGAGGACAAATTTACGATAATAGCCGGTGAGTCCCAAAAATCCTCTTAAGCTTTTCAAGGTCTTAGGTTGAGGCCATTCTTGCATTGCCTGGATCTTTTTGGGGTCCACCTTGACACCTTCCCGCCCCACAATGTGGCCCAAATACTCAACTTCTTCCATGCCAAACGAACACTTGGACAATTTGACAAATAATTTATGTTGGCGGAGCAGTTGCAAGAGTAGATCTACATGGTGAAGATGTGCAGCCCAAGTGCCACTATAGATGAGGATGTCATCGAAGAAGACCAGGACAAATTTCCTGAGATATGGTTTAAGAAGGTGATTCATAAGGCTCTGAAAAGTAGAAGGGGCATTACAAAGACCAAATGGCATGACCAGGAACTCATAATGGCCTTCATGAGTTCGGAACGCCGTCTTGGGAATGTCGACTTCCTTCATGCGAATTTGGTGGTAGCCTGAGCGAAGATCCAACTTAGTGAAGAATTGAGCCCCATTGAGTTCGTCCAACAAATCGTCAACCACCGGGATGGGAAATTTATCTTTGACTGTCAACTTATTGAGGGCCCTGAAGTCGGGACACATCCGCCACTCCTGGTCTTTCTTGAGCACCATGACCACTGGGGATGAATAAGGACTAACGCTAGGACGAATGACGCTTGCTTCCAAAAGTTCCTTGATTATCTTTTCTATTTCATTCTTTTGAGTGGATGGATATCTGTATGGCTGCACGTTTGGGGGTTGGGCCCCTGGAACCAATGTGATGCTATGATCATGTTCCCCTAGCGATGGTGGAAGCTCCTTAGGCTTGTCAAAGACCTGTCAATGTTTATTTAAAATTTGTTGCATCTCAGGATGAATTTGCAGGGACTGGGTTTCAACGACCTGGATGGCATTGAATTGAGCTACCACGCCATGATTGCCCTTTTTTAACAATTTTTCCATCCTATGCGAGCTGATGATCGAGGGGGCTCCCGCCTGGAGGCCACGGAGGGTATATGTGTAGTTGTTTTGCTTAAAACTCATATATAACTCCTAGAAATCCATTGTGATTGGCCCAAGAGTGCGAAGCCATTCAACGTCGAGGACAATGTCGCATCCGCCCATGTGGATGGCAAACATGTGTGTTTTCAACTGATAATCCCCCATTTGAAGTTTGACATTTTCGCAGCGGCCTTCACATTTCATTGTGCCCCCATCCGCGATTTGGACTTGGAAGTTAGAGACTGCGTGTACAAAACAATGCACTGCGTCGGCGACTTTTTGATGGATGAAATTATGGGTACTTCCACTATCAATCAAGACTACTACTGGGCGATGTTTAAGAAAACCCCTGATTTTGAGAGTTTGAGGTGAAGAAATTCCTGCCAACACATTTAGCGAAATAACTGGTTCGTCAGATACCATCTCCTTTTGGTTGTCTTCTTCTATCGCCTTAGGTTCCTCAAGTGGTGGATCTTCCTCAGTTGAACTGTAGTCAGTGGCATCTATTTGAAAAAACTTGGGCTCCTTGCATTTATGACCAGGGGAATATTTTTCATCACAGTAGTAACATAGTCCTTGCTTCCTTCTTGCGGCCATTTCCTCAGGTGACACCTTTTGGACCTTAAGTGTCTGAGTCGTGTTGTGAGCTTGTGGGGGACGACCTTTAGTGGGGAAATTGGGGCGGCTGTATTGGGCTGTTATGGCACGTTCCACCTTACGAGCTACCTGGCAAGCCTCCGTCCACGTGGGAGGGTGGTGGAGTAGAACTTGAGCTTTGATGGCTTCTTTAAGACCACTGATGAAGCATTCCGTGTAGAACTCATCTGAGAGACCCTGAGTGCGGAAGGCTAAGGCTTCAAAAGCGGTGATATATTCATCCACTGTACCCGTCTGTCGGAGCTTAGTGAGACGTCCCAAAAAGGAGTCTTCCTGTTCATAGCGATCTCGAAGAGCTTTGGTAAATTGGGCCCAACTCTTAAAAGGTCCACTGCGACGTTGATGCCATTCCGCCCATTGCCATCGTTCATTGTCCAAGTACATGGTCCCCACCATAAGCTTAGTCCAATCATCTAGGAGACGATTCAATTTGAAATACTGGTCCATTTGTGCTAGCCATGCGGACGTGTGAGAACCGTCAAATTTCTGCATACCCAACTTGGGAGGTCGTTGACTGGGTGGTGAATGGGTGTGCCAGACGTGAGCAGAGTGGCTAGACTCACCCTCATGGTGTTCATGGCCATTATACGGTTCCTTGAGGGCTGGCTCCTTACCCTTATCGAGTGCTTACCGTACCTGGCTAGTTAGTCCGCCAATCATATTTTTGAGTTCGTTCATATCTGCTTCAATTTTGTCTAGCCTTTCATTGGCCATCGCTTGAGCTCTAGTTTCTACCATACACCAACTTGATGAAAAATTGGGACCGCCAAAAAAAAATTTCTAATAAATTGAATGGTACCACCTTGCTCAGCTCGCCGTCCTGATTCTGATGGGCTAGATCACCAATAAGCACCCCGGCAGATCTCAGACTTTTTTTTTTTTTTTTTTGGAAAACTCCTAACGGAGTTTTACTCCTCCTTTATCAATACTGCAGTCGCCAAATCCTCAAAATGTCAAAGCTGCCAAAAGTCCTGCGAAAAGTAGACCCCGATATAGGAACCCTTCTCAACAACTCCGATCTGGTGGATCTGAGAGATCTAAATGGTGGCACAACTGCTGCTACTGCGGATCTGATGGAGATGCGGGACTGATGTCTGCTGCTGCGGCACGTCTTTGCACACGCGGATCTGGAATAGATGATGTGTGATCCCCCGATAGAAAAGGGAACTATGGTCTAGAGGAGTGTCAGGTGCTACAGATCGCAATATACATAAGGGTGTGACAGTAGTACTCGGCCCAATGTTTCAGGGCTCTAACTAAGGAGGATCGACCGTACCCTTAGTCGTACAACCCGACTACCCTATCGTACGGGCGAGTAATCTCTCCAAGTGCTGTTCTTGGTGTATTGTAGCCACAAGACGGCCGAAGGTTTATCTATGGCGAGGTTTCAAGGAGCCTAGGGGGCTTCCTATATACCCAGAGGGTACGTGGAAGACAGTCCGTGCGCGGTTCTGTCTAATGCGCTACTACTCGAAGGGGTACCCACAGGGGTTACAAGGGAGTCCAACAGACGTGACCACCTCTTGTATTTCCTGCGTGCATGCCTCCCCAAATCCGCAGGTTTATGCGCTTAACGACAGATCTCGTGGTTTAAAGACGCCGGAACACGTCTCTAGCCAAAAAAAAATTTGCTAAAAATTGGAGATCCCACCGAGCCCTGGAAAGTGCTCTGATACCACTTGTTATGCTCTTAACCTGCAAAATAATACCCAGATACAGAATATGCGCAGAAAAGATACCCAGAACACAAAATATGCGAAGAAAAGATACCCAGAACACAGAATAGCAATGATTTTATTATTCAAAGAGCAATGTTCACATGCCTCTTCGAGGGGGCAACCTCCAATAGAGCAGAGCTCGATTACAAAATAAGACACGATCCTCCTCGCAGGGAGTCTCTATCCTTTATATATGACTCATACATGCGATACCACGTGTCAAAACCGTGAGTTTTATTAATACCATCTATCTAATACTACAGCTACGGCCCATTTGCAACTAAACTGTGGTCCCGTCATTAATTTCGGTTTAACCACTTACAAAATATATGGGCTTTATTGACTCTTTGACTATGATGTGATCCCAAGACATAAATAAGGGGGTTAGGGTGGGACCCTAACAAGTGATGTCTAGAGAAGTTGTATGGGGTATGAGTAAAAAAAATTGCACCTCTCACTCTCAACTTTCTACTATGACACACTTTGAAGGGTTAAAAATGTGTTTTGAACCCTCAAAACCCACTTTTCCTAAGTTTAGTGGGAAATCTGGCAATCAATTAAGCCAAAAATTAAATAAATGGAGAAAAATAAATATCCACACATGCTAAATGTTGTGGAAATGAGGCGGAAAATTATGGTGGAGTTAAAGCGAAGTCTCAAGGTGATGTGGACTACTAGAATCAACGAAAGTACATGTGCTCAAATAAAATCGAAATTTTGGCATTAAATGAAAAAGTTGTTTACTTGGAAATTCGATTTTGTGAAGTTAATGCACATTTGGGAGGATTTGGGAGAATATTTGTTGGAGATTTTTGTAAGAAATTGTCCCCACATGGGTTACCACCCATCTACACTTGTCATTCCATCATAAAATTCGAATTTGGCACATAAGGGAAAAATAAAATGATGTCCACTTGCCAGAATTCGATTTTTACACTTAACATTGGAGTTTCATTCAACAAATTCGAATTTCTCTTTGGGATTGTCACCTCATGCCACTTGTTTACTCTCTCTACTTTGGGATTGGCTCCAAGGCCATTTTTCATTGTCATTCTTCATTGGAATTTGTTCCCAACTCTTTATATAATAGAGCTATGGGCTCTCATATTGTATCATGTATAGGAGCTATTGTGCTTGGAAAAGCTCTACTCTTATGTACACTTGTTCTCAATTGTAATAAGAGACTTTGGGGTTCATTCATGAGTTGTTCTTCTTTTGGAGTATGATCATTGGCTCACTGTTGGCATAATTTCATTTGCTCGTGCTTTGATTTATTTTATTTCCATATATTCTTGTAGAGTTGTTAATGTAAAGCTATCTTGCATTGGCAATTGATTTAAGAGTATGCTCTAGGTGTGAAAAGCTTTAGTTATTTTCCAATAAATTTTTAGAGTTTTTTTATCATTGCTTATTTGGTAAATTTATATGGGACTAATGTTTGATTGAAGCTTGTAAAGGAAAATCTTGTTGGGATTCAAATATAAAGCATGAGGGGAGGTCTTTGGAGAAACCAACCCACTCTTGACATATTCTCCAAAGAGTTCTCATTAATTCTTCGAATTTCCATAGTTTTATCTTATGAAGTGGTTTCTTGCAAATATTTTTCTTGGACATAGCTTGTGTACAAGAAAATACTTCTAAGTTTAAATCTCTTTTAAGAAATTGTGCTTTCATTGATTTATTTAGCTATTTAAGGGCATTTTCCGAACTAGGTAAGTGATGGGGTTCAAACTTCACTCTCATCACTTGTCTTGGTTTTGTACATTATTTTGTATCATACTTGTTCATTTTATATGCGTTTTACACTAATTTTTTCTTGGTTTTGCAGCCCATAGTTGGAGTTTTGTTGGAATTTTGACAACAGGTGTCTTGAGGAAAGACCATTGAAAACTTTATCTTTCTTGTAGGTCCTCTCAAGCACTCGAGATCTATTCTAAGGAGGTCGTGGACACTAGAAGGCACTACAAAGAAGGATAGACTATGGGCCATTAGGAGCTTGTAATTTTCTGATTTTAGAAGGACTTCATTGCCCTTTGAGGTTGCTATGGTTTCAAGGAATATTCTAGATATTTCTAGCTCTCATCTTGTACAAATATCCTTCATCTTTTGGGCAACCCTTTAAGAGGCTTCTACACCATTGAAATATCTTAATAAAAGATCTCTTTTTTTTGTGGGAACTTGGGTTTAGCCAAGGCATCCTTTCTCCTTATTGAGGAGGATTTTGTGTGGGTGGATTAATTTTGGCATCCCATCTTTTCTAACTTCCCTTTTTAGCTCATTTTACATGTTCTAAAATTAACACAACCTCACCATCACATTTCAATTTCTAAGTTAAATTTTGCTATAAGTTTCAATTGATGCTTTGTCTTTCATTCTTTTTGCTTTGAAGTATAAGTTGATATTTTGCTTTAGAGCAACTCATTTCTTACATGCAAGTATCTCAAATTGTGTAGCAAGTTTAATTTAGTTGTCTAACATTTGCTTTCTTTACAATTTGCCTCACTATAGGCTCATTTGTTGTTTTGCTCATTTATTTTTAAAGCATACTTTACAAGCAAGCATTCACTTTTTAGCTTCATCTCATTTTCAATTGCTACAAGTTTATGGTTTGTGACATTTACTTGGAGCAATTTGCAATACCATTTATTTATGAAGCTTATGTTTACATGTCTTGAACAACTTTGAGAGAAATTTTTTAAGTTACATCATTGTGAACATTTCCATCTACTTGAGGCAATTTCTTTTATTTGCAAAGCAAACTTACTTGCATCACTTTAATTCACTTACAAGCTAATTTCATTTTTCCAATTGAAATTACATTTGCAATTTACTTTTAACGTTATCTCATTTCCATTATTTTGAAGCATTGCAAATCTCCTTGGGAAAACTTGCATATCATTTACAAATTCTAGCATAGTTTGCATTTTAACTCAATTAACCTCCAAGCATAAGCTTGGTTGATAGAAAGTATAGGGAAAAAGACTTTCTTGGAAAGTTCTTCCATCTGGTACGAAGTAAGGTTGTGACCCTGCAGTTATGAAAGTGGCTTGTCCCCTTATAAGTACGAAGGCACACACTGGCTCGTAAGACTCAGGACACCAGTATCGTTAATGACACATTTGTGCCCTCACCCACTATTTCTTACAATCACCCCAATTTTTACTCTTTGGTAAGAGCTCAAGAGGATGACTTCTCATTTAAATTAGGCATTTTAGATAAAAATAACCAAGGCTAATTGCATTCAAATCTGGTATAGGTGCATCGTCTGCTAATACATCTTATGGTTTCACTTGCAATTGTCCATTTTACTTGTCATTATTGAATATTTTATGTTGGCAAGCATTGTTTCATTTTCCTTTTGTAAGTAGAACACTAATTTCTTTTCCTTTTGCAAAATATCTCTATATGTTTTTATTTAGGCATTGATTATATTTTAAAAACAATTTATATCTTGTATCAATTATCGTGTTAACATCTTTGTCTCGATTACAGGATTTCTTTTTTTTCATTGTTAAAAGCATTCTACTTTTGTTTTGAGCAAATGTATCTTTCATTCCTGTTGAGAAATTTATCTTGATTCTTAAAGCACTGGTTTTATGGTTTTATTATGTTAATGATTTTTATTGCTCATATCATATTTTGCTCATAATTCTTAAAAGTAATCCACTTTCACTTTAACATCTCTCCTAGAACCTCACATTTCTTTTATCTTAGTTTTCCATATTGGGGACCACCCCCCATAGCTAACCTAAGACTCAAGAGATAGCTTAAACAGAGAGAGAGGGGATTTAGTGTGACAGCCCCTTCTCTTAGTTCCCTGCCACCAACCACAACTTGCGGGGTTGAAGGCTTTTCTCACTGACTTGTAGGTAGGTGTAGACAGCAGGGTCAACATCCTTGGCGCCGTTGTTAGGGACAAGCTTTCTTGTACTTGGGAAATCAACTAACTTTTGGTTTTTGCATGTTGGATTTTAGAGTTAGATTCTTGTTCATATGGCAACTCCACTTATTTCGTTTTTTGCAAGGATTTATGCTTGAAGCTTTTTTTTGTAGATTTCTTGCTAATCTTGAACAGGAGCCTCTCTCTGGTATCCATTTGCTCTTTTCAGGGTCAAGTGGGCATGACATCATGAATGATTTATTCGCCCCTTATGATTTTACTAACATTTCAGGTTATCCGAATTTCATTCTGGATGAAGCCATTGAGGCTATTAAAGAGTTGCCTAGTTTTCTAGGTAACAATGCCATCAGTACTGAAACTCAACTTAGGAATTTCTACCTTTGTGTGAGCAAATGGTGCCATGATATTAACCATGAGGACATTAAAATGAGACTTTTCATCCTTTCATTAGATGGTGATGCTATGTATTGGTTCATAGACTTACCTGCTAACAGTTTCGATTCTCTAGAATCAATCATTGATGCCTTTGAAGAAAAATATGGAGATGAAAGAAAGATCAAAGCGAAAAGTGATGAGAATGATAAGGATCTCATCAAGGAGTTGACTCAAATGATTAAGGATATGCAACTCAACCAAGCTCAACTCAATAAGACCATGGAGTTAAATCATGCACAAGCAATAAACACCATGGAAGTCAATCATTCTAATCAGATGACCTCTATTCAAAATAGGTTGCTCGCCATGGAAGAAAAACAAGTGTAATTAATCAACACCATGGAAACAAATCATGCCAAGGAAATAAGTGTTATGAAGGCTAATCAGATCACTTTTCACAATAGGCTAGAGGAAATGGAAAGTTTACAAGTAGAAAAATTCCAGCTTAAGATAGATGAAAAAGAAACAAATCATAAGCCTCCCAATCCACTGAAGCAATCTTCATCTCATTATGAGGAGGTCATTTACTCCGTTGAAAAATGGTTAATTGATGGAGATCCGGATGGCAAGGAAACTGAGGGGAATCAGGGTTATACTTATGAGATTGATCCATCACCGATATCAGAGCAAAATCAAAATGGAGAAAGGCAAGTCAGAGAAGTCTTGGATACTTCAAATTTTCCATTTGAGCATCTTCAAGATCAAGCAGAAAGGTCTACTTTGATCGCATCAACATCAACATCACAATCTATTAAAAAGAAAAGAAAAAAGCGGAAAGGATTTGGTAAATCTGATGACATCGTACAACACAGTGTTGGGACAGATCAAAGTCCTAAGATATTCAAAATTGGACAGGGCACATCAGAAAAGCAACCCATGGGTCTGCCTGAAAGTAAGCAGGTTCTCAACATGAACTTCATTGAGGACATTTGATGCCATGGGGCATCTTCGGGTATCATATTTCTAACCTTATCCCTTGTCATTTTTGTTTAATTAGTTTTATTTCATGAATAAATTGTCATATATGCTCTTAGAATAAATTTTCATTTCTTCATTTCTGTACTTGATTTCGTTTGATGATATTTTGAATGGATACTATTGATATATGTCTTTTGTCGATGGGATGCAGATTCCAGGTTCCCGCGCACTATCACATCATATCTAGCATGCATCCCCATATGGAGCCAAATGTTGACCACTGAAGTGGCACCTGATGATTATATCAAGACTCCATTCCCAAGGATGATCCAAAGTACACTTGTACCATCAAATATCATCAGTCAACAGAGTTTTTAAACTCTACTTCTATTTCTCATCATCTTTCTTGCATCCAGATTCCACACCCTGCGGGGAATTGTAATAAGTGATACTAGTAATGATGCGTTTTGAGTCTGTAACAGGCCTAGGATGTTGGAACTTGATTAGCGAACGAGTACACATTGGAGTGTTTTTTTATCTGGTTAATTATCCCTTCTTTTTTAAGAGGCGGATAATTTTCTTGGTTTTTTCACTCACTTTTTACCCCAAAGTCAGGGTGACAGTTTGAAAGTTGAACCCCTAACACATCTTAGTGTCTAAATTCGATATATATTACCATACTAGATCACACAAAAAAATTCATGGAATTTGGTTAGGTCTAGGTAGTCATTTTTTTTAGATATTCCGCACTGCAAAAATTGCTAATAAAATTGCATTTGTAATGTAATAAGTGATGTCTAGAGAAGTTGTATCGGGTATGAGTAATAAAATTTTCACCTCTCACCCTCAACTTTCTACTATGACACACTTTGAGGTGTTAAAAATGTGTTTTGAACCCTCAAAACCCACTTTTCCTAAGTTTAGTGGGAAATCTGGCAATTAATTAAACCATGGAGAAAAATAAATATGCACAGATGCTAAATGTTGTGGAAATGAGGTGGAAAATTATGGAGAAGTTAAAGTGAAGTCCCGAGGTGATGTGGACACCTAAAATCAAAGAAAGTACATGTGATCAAATAAAATCGAATTTTTGGCATTAAATGAGAAAGTTGCTTACTTGGAAATTTGAATTTATGAAGTTAATGCACATTTGGAAGGATTTGGGAGAATATTTGGTGGAGGATTTTGTGAGAAATTGTCCCCACATGGGTTACCACACATTTACACTTGTCATTCCATCATAAAATTCGAATTTGGGACATAAAGGAAGAAGAAAATGATGTCCACTTGCCAAAATTCGATTTTTACACTTAACATTGGAGCTCCATTCAACAAATTCGAATTTCTCTCTGGGATTGTCACCTCATGCCACTTATTTAATCTCTCTACCTTGGGATTGGCTCCAATGCCATTTGTCATTGTCATTTTTCACTAGAATTTGCTCCCAACTCTCTATATAATAGAGCCATAGGCTCTCATATTATATCATGTCTAGGAGCTATTGTGCTTGGGAAAGCTATGCTCTTATGTACACTTGTTCTTGGAGTTCATTCATAAGTTGTTCTTCTTTTGGAGTATGATGATCAGCTCAATATTGGTATAATTTCCTTTGTTCACGTTTTGATTTATTTTATTTCCATATGCTCTTGTAGATTTGTTAATGTAAAGCTATCTTGCATTGGCAATTGATTTAAGAGTATGCTCTAGGTGTGGAAATTTCTAGTCATTTTCTAATAAATTTCTAGAATTTTCTTATCGTTGCTTATTTGTTAAATCTATATGGAATTAATGTTTGATTAAAGCTTTGTGGAGGAAAATCTTGTTGGGATTCAAATATCAAGCGTGAGGGGAAGTCTTTGGAAAGACCAACCCACTATTGACACATTCTCGAAAAAGCTCTCATTGGTTCTTTTAATTTCCATAGTTTTATCTTATGAAGTGGTTTCTTGCAAAGATTTTTCTTGGACATAGCTTATGAACAAGCAAATACTTCTAAATTTTTAAATCTCTTTTAAAAAATTGTGCTTTCATTGATTTATTTAGCTATTTAAAAACATTTTCTAAACCAGACAAGTGATGGGGTTCAAACTTCACTCTCATCACTTGTCTTCGTTTTGTACATTATTTTGTATCATACTTGTTCATTTTATATGCGTTCTACACTAATTTTGTCTTGGTTTTGTAGCCCATAGTTGGAGTTTTGTTGGAGTTTTGACAACAAGTACCTTGAGGAAAAACCATTGAAAACTCTATCTTTCTTGTAGGACCTCTTAAGCACTTGAGATTTATTCTAAGGAGGTCGTGGTCACTAGAAAGAGTTGCAAAGAAGGCTAGACCGTAGGCCTTTGGGAGCTTGTAATTTTCCAATTTTAGAAGAACTTCATTTCCCTTTGAGGTTGCTATAGTTTGGAGAGATATTCTAGCTATTTCTAGCTCTCATCTCGTACAAATCTCTTAAATCTTTGGGTAGCCCTTTAAGAGGCTTTTACACCATTGTAATGTCTTAATAAAATATCTCTTTTTCTTTTTTGTGGGACCTTGGGTTTACCCAAGGCATCCTTTCTCCTTATTGAAAACGCAGATTTTGTGTGGGTGGATTAATTTTGGCATCTCATCTTTTCTAACTTTCCCTTTTAGCTCATTTTACATGCTCTAAAATTAACACAACCTCACCATCACATTTCAATTTCTAAGTTAAGTTTTGCTATAAGTTTCAATTGATGCTTTGTCTTTCATTCCTTTTTCTTTAAAGCATAAGTTGATATTTTGCTTTAGAGCAACTCATTTCATACATGCAAGTATCTCAATTTGTGTAGCAAGTTTAATTTAGTTGTCTAACATTTGCTCTTTACAATTTGCCTAACTATAGGCTCATTTGTGGTTTTGCTAATTTACTTTCAAAGCGTACTTTACAAGTAAGCATTCACTTTTTAGCTTCATCTCATTTTCAATCGCTATAAGTTTATGGTTTGTGACATTTACTTGGAGCAATTTACAATTCCATTTATTTATGAAGCTTATGTTTACATGTCTTGTACAACTTTGAGAGAATTTTTCAAGTTACATCATTTTGAGCATTTCTATCTACTTGAGGCAATTTATTTTTTTTGCAAAGCAAACTTACTTGCGTCACTTTAATTCACTTACAACCTAATTTCCTTTTTCCAATTGAAGTTACATTTGCAATTTACTTTGAGCATTATCTCATTTCCATTATTTTGAAGAATTGCAAGTCTCCTTGGGAAAACTTACTTGCATATCATTTACAAATTCTAGAATAGTTTGCATTTCAACTCAATTAACCTCCAAGTATAATCTTGGTTGATAGAAAGTATAGGAAAAAAGACTTTCTTGGAAAGTTCTTCCATCTGGTATGAAGTAAGAAAAAAGCATTGTGACCCTGCAGTTATGAAGGTGGCTTGTCCCCTTGTAGGAACGAAGACCCACGTGGCTCGTAAGACTCAGGGGTCGGATATCGTTAATGACACCTTTGTGCCCTTGCCCCCTCTTTCTTACAGTCACCCCAATTTTTACCCTTTGGTAAGAGCTCAAGAGAAGGACTTCTCATTTAAATTAAGCATTTTAGATTAAAAATAACCAAGCCTAATTGTGTTCAAATCTAGTATAGGTGCATCTTATGCTAATACATCTTATGATTTCGCTTGCAATTGTCCATTTTACTTGTGATTATTGAATATTTTATGTTGGCAAGCATTGTTTCATTTTCTTTTTGCAAGATATATCTATATGTTTTGATTTAGGCGTTGATTATATTTTAAAAGCATTTTATATCTTGTATTGATTAGCGTGCTAACATTTGTCTCTCCATTTCAGGATTGCTTTACTTTCATTGTTGAAATCATTCTACTTTTGTTTTGAGCAAATGTATCTTTCATTCCTGTTGAGCAATTTATCTTAAGGCACTGGTTTTATGGTTTTATTATGTTAATGATTTTTATTGCTCATATCATATTTTGCTCATAATTCTTAAAAGTAATCAACTTTCACTTTAACATCTCTCCTAAAACCTCACGTTTCTTTTATCTTAGTTTTCCATATTAAGGACCACCCCCCATAGCTACCTTAGGAGATAGCTTAAACGGAGAAAGAATGGATTTAGTGTGACAACCCCTTCTCTTAGTTCACTGCCACCAACCACACCTTGTGGGGTTGAAGGCTTTTCTCACTGACTTGTAGGTAGGTGTAGGCAACAAGAGTAACAGGTGGGCAATTTAATCCTAAAGGAATGTTTTTCACTGTGCAATCGGGTGTTTATACTTGTTTTTCCTTGTGCATATTTGACATGGACTATTGGGTGACTTCAAAAGAGGAGGGGTTTTAACTGTAGTTTTGTTCCCTCACCTGAAAGGGGGAATTAATACTCAATTCTAGTCTCGTGGGATCTCCCGTATTGGCTTATAACTTCAGTAAGGGCACTACATCGAAAACCCCGATTTGCGTAACACGGTCTCGTTTTTCCATTTCACATTTTTCATTCCCTTTTGCACATTACAAGGCCTATTTCATCATTTCCCTCTCTAGGTCCACATGACCAATGGGTCCACAAGGCACTGGTACACCCCCTCCCCTTGTCCACATGTTTGGGTCGAGCCTAGAAATGTTGCCTCGGAGGTTGATGCAGCTAAAAGAAGTTAAAAGCATATTGTGGCCACAAGCAAGAAACGAAAGAAAAGAATATTATAAAATGCAAAGGATGGTCAGGACATTAAAACAGCACGTGGGCAAAAGTCAAACATGAGCACTACCCTTCATTATGGCCATCACCCAAGTTCCTAGGTCCCCATGAGTGCCTCTATATCATTAAGGAACCTATGCACATACCAACCCCTAGTGGGTGATGAATTGCCCCACCTTAAGAAGGTAATAATTGCTTATATCATACACAACATGCTCTCATCTATTGGAGCCCTGAGCAGCAATACAAAGAAAAATCAAGAAAAGGCAAAAGGCAAATGAAGAAGGGTGGAAAAACAATGATCGGGGTAACTCATGTATCGACATTGCTCCCGCCTACATCTATACACCTAAATATGTGGACATCCAAAATCATTACCACCCTTGAACCCATGGCATTTGGCTTTGAGACCCTTGAGTCCCTATCCACTTCATCATTATTCACATGACACCTATCAATTGAAGTATTTACCTTGGACTTGTCTTTCCCCTTAGGGGTTGGGAACACCTAATAGGTTTGTTTATTAGCCAATCCTGCCTAGGGAGGTAACACTATTACAAGCTTAAAGCCCCAACTTTGGAAGGGAAACCCATCATGAAGTCTCAACATGCCCTTGATTAACAACCTTGGTTCACTTAGATGCACTAATGAATTAATGTCCCTGATGGTGAGGAAGCACATTGGAACTTATATGTAATTGGCAGGTGGTTTCATCATGGGTTGGGTAACTTAACCAAGATCCAAATCCACCAAAGGATCATATTCACACCCCTAGGGGATGCGTTGAGAACAATGGGACTCCATCATGTGTTACAACATCATTTCATGCCATGGGCACCCTCAACGCCTTCAGGAGTTTATTCATTGCCCCACATTATTAGTGAGATGATGCACTTGGACCAGTATACCCCGACCGACTTATAACATGATCATGGCAACTGATCCAAGGCCCATAGGAGACTTGTCTCCCTATGAGACCTGGGAGGGAAGGCACCATCATCGGAGCCCTCATTTGGAGCAATCTACGGGCATATCTTTCACTAGGAAACCCATGAGACCAGAATATGTGTGCCAAAATGCACTATGGGGCACCACATGATGACTCACATGGAAAATTAGGGGCCATCCCCTAATTCATATTTATTGGCACCCTCTCCCCCATTATGGCACTTAGAGGACTCAAAGTGGCCCTCCGACAGCCCTACTTCATCATGACATCATCAACTCAGCTTGCATATGGATGGCTAATTCATAACTTGTGATAGCTACTTGGTTGCCCTGTGACCAAGACTTGTTCTAGCACATTATGTTATAATTTTGGGGGCTCCATTAGGCTAATTCTATTTAGAGAGACTCATATAAATAGAAGTGGGTCTCATTTGTGAGAACTCATCATCAGCACTTGGATTCTTCTCTTGTAAAAAACTCGCACTTTTTCTTTGGAAGTTATTGGAGATTCTTCAATGCATTTTGATATTTGGAGCCGAAATTTTCAATCTTCTTTCGAGCTTTCTCATGATTTGTGGATGGATATATCATATTGTCATCTTGTAAGTGCTTCTTATTGAATATTTTCTTGGGATAATGTCAGATGTATGGAATTGTTGCAACAAGGTTAATGTTCTTATGCTCTAATTATTGAAAATTAGTTTTGGAAAGCTATTTGGTTGGCAATTGCATATAATACTCATTGTATGGCAAATGACGAATGCTCCTAATGGAAGAAATTGTCTTTTTTCGATAAAACTCTATAAATCTTGAGTGGGTAAATTTTAAAGGTTGATTGTTAAGGCATCAAACTTTACCCTCCTTAAGGACAGTTTCGGCCAATTTAAAACCATTTAGGACTCCATATAGCCCAGAGGACTAAACACTAGTCTAAGGATTTTGGTGATCAAACTCCTCTTTCTCCATATTTTCTCCTCCTAAATTTCCGTCCCTAAAGGGAGGGTAGAAATCTACGGCTTGCAACAAAATTTTAGGGAGGTGATTTTTTGGGAATCCGAGGGTCCAAACATTAAGCTCAAAGTCTACGCTACCTATGCTCCAAGTTTGATGGGCATCCCCCGAGTTTCATCCATAAAATCTCTTGCCCTAGGTGATACCCTAAGAGGGAAAACCTAGGTCTTTCTCTCTCACCTTGGGGACTTCTTTGAGGGTAGTATGAGCTTAGTATTCATTGGAATAAATCACAAGAAACCCTTTCTCCTCCATTTCCTTGGCCTAGTGAGTACCTTGGAAGTATTTCATCCCATGATTATTCATTAAACCCTAGGTCTAGCACAAGTCTTCCCTAGGTCTCGTTACCACACAATCTAGCAAGGGTCCTAGGAGGTGCCTATGGGACTATTACTAAACTAGCGACAACAATGGGACAAAGACCCATTGTCACCTCAGTTAGTGTCCCCTACTTTTTACAGACTTTCACCAAGGGGAGGTGTCCTAGTATGATAGAAATTACTAGAATGATGTGATGAATGATAGGATATGAAGTGATTTCCAAGGCTCATTCAAGGAGAGATGCAATATAAAGCTCACTTGTTTCAAAGAAGCTTAAGGGCTCTCCAAGAAAGACCTAAGGTGGAAGTCAAGGTCTAGGGTTCGAGAATAGACAATGGAGATAGGTATGCCTAGAATCAAGATTTCCACAATGTGATAGGACATTACAAAAAGGTTTGCAAGGTGATATATTACTTCCAAAATGTGCTCTTCCTATACTTGAGAGACCTAGGATGGGACGACACAAGACCTAAGGTTTGTCATTAATCACAAGAGAAGACTCTCCTAAGCACACACTAGGTCAAGGTAGCTTAGGGAGGGTTTCAAATGATTTATTCCACCAAATACTATGTGCAAAACCCTTATTAAGGCCTCTTACCAAGATGTTTAAGATGATTTTTAGGAATGCAACTAGGGTTTGAGTTTTCTCACAATGCAACTCTGGGAATTGTCCCGAATTTGGAGGAGAGCCGAAAGAAACACTAGCGCAAAAGGTTGTCCAAGTGGTTTTACAAGATCTCCTCTCTAATGCAATTCGCATCAAGCCCTAGCAAGTCGTCTAGGGAAGGGTCCGAAAAACCTAGGAAGATGAAAAAGAGTAGGGATATGAATGTGATCACAAACTTTGCTTGGATTAGTGCCCTAGCATACACCTTTCAACATTTACCTATCCAAGTTTTATGCCATTTCATGGAAGAAAAATCAATTCCAATCCACTAGGAACATCCATCTACTTTCCATACATTGGGTAACGTGTGCAATTGCCAATCAAAAAAACTTTTCAATCATATTCAATAAAAATTAGGGCAAAGAGCATTTAATCAATTGCAACAATTTCACACATTAGACATTAGGAAAAATCTTCAACAAAATTTAGCACTTACAAGATGACAAGAGGTATATCCAACCAAAGAATAAGAAGATAGCTCCAAGATAGATGAAAATTTCAGCTCCAAAATTATCAAAATGCATCAAAAGATCTCCAATAAACAACCAAGAAGAAACATGAAATTCTCAAGAAGAGATATCCAAGTTGTGATGATGATGTTTGATACAAATCAGGTCTCACTTTATTTATATCAGCCTCTAACAAGATCGAATTAGCCTAATGTGCCCCTAACAATATTTTAATGTGCAAAATAACAATAACTTTGGTGACAAGCCCACCAAATAGCCATAAAGTGTAAGAAAAGCCATCCAAAATGAAGTTGAAATGTTGTAGCAATGGTGTAGGAGGGTCGTTGGAGGGCCTAATTGAGTTCTCAAGGTGCCATGATGAAGAAGAGGGCTCCATGAATCATGGCCAAGGGGTGGCCCCTTGATCTCAAGCAAAACATCACGTGGTGCTCCAAAGTGGTTCTAGGTCACAAGTAGTGCTCTCGTGGGTCTCCTAGTGTAATATAAGCCTGTAGACTGCTCCACATGAGGGCACTGAAGATGGTGCTTTCCCTCCTGTTGTCGCGCGGATTGGCACGACAACGCTCAGACCGGGGGCTGTCACTCTGATCCCCGATCCCTCCGTTTAAGCCTGTCTCCCGCGGCTAAGGGGGGTAGTCCCTGTGAGATGATGAGACCAACTGTCGACCAGTTGGTTGGGAGACACGAGATACGATATAAAAAGCACTAAAAAGATTTAATTAATTTAGCAAACCAATGCCTTAAGAGATTATAGTTAAGATGATTACTTGTTAGATGATATAGAAACATAAATCGTGAACAGCAATCATTTGTCATCGAAAGGTATCAGCTAAATCACATGACCAAAACGATATCCGGCAACTGAAAATTTTGAAGAGATAAATGCCTTAAAACACCCCGAGAATCGCAAACCATTAACCAGATATCAATTTCGTATCTCGACTTGAGAATTTAGATCCCAGCATGAAAGGTATAACATGGAAACCACTGAAACTGGCAAAAATAATTTTCCACAAAATTTTTATAATTTTTCGAATTTTTTTTTTTTTCCTTTCTATATAAATCTAACTATTTAATCAAAAATTAAAATCCTAAATAAATAAATAAATTTCCTAATTTTTTTTTTTTTTTTTTTATATATAAAATCTAAAGGTTATGAAACTCTAATTTAGAGTCTAATTAAAAATTGAAATCCAACTATAAAAATATTAAAGTCTAAAACATAAAATCAATCCTAAGCTCTAAATTTAAATAACCTAAACTAAACTAAAAATTAAGATTAAAAATTAAAATCTAAATTCTAAAACCATAAAGTTAATTTAACAAAGGCTAAAATATAAATCAAAGTAAAAGAAAATTACGATATTATTCAAAACGCATATGTAAAAAACCTAAATTATGCCTACGCTATGGAATCGGAACAATACCTTTCACCCGAGTGCAAAAAAGGGAAACCGCAGACTTATGATGAAAACAGCAAAACCCATGCGAAAGGGAAATCGAAAACAAGGCTTGCGGCGGCAGGATGAAAACATATATCAGGCAATCGATCAACCCACGCAGAGAAGGTGACGGCGTGACCCAGGCTTAGACAAAAGATGAACACGTCAACCAGAAACCCTCGACCATGGCACAGTTGATGGTAATTGCTGTAGCGGCGTGATTTTGTTCGACGGCGGAATAGGAAATCATGACCGCATGAATCAAAATTGGTTGTTCGAACAGAGAACCGTAAACCCAAAGGCGCAGATAGACTTACGCTTGATGAACCACGTGATCTCCCTCAGCAAAATTCGAAAGGGGTTTATGTTATTACCTGAGCAGCGATGAATTGATTCTTCAAAATCTTCGACCGATAGCTGGAAAGATTTCGACCTGTCGGCGGAAATGACTGGCTGTGCAAACGCTATCGAAGGTGACTTTTCTAGATGCAAACTGAGTGTTTTGAACACGATTTGGAACGGGCTCCTCACTTTGCGCTTGATGCAAATCACCTGTTGGCAGCTTAAGTGAATCGTAACCTTGCAAAGTTTCAATGCCTGATAGCGTGAACCCGATGAAGCTGACGGCGGATTTTTCTGCGGCAACGTTTTAGATGGAAAGCTTACGCCGAATTTATAACTGTGCTGAATGCTTTTAAAACCGTAGATTAACTATATTATGTTGCCGCTGCAGAGTACACGGTGACCTGAAGGAATTGAAGCAGGTTTCTATTGTATGGAAATGGCGAAAATGCAGATACAATGGCGGGGAGAAAGGCAGTGAAAGATGGCCACGATTTTAGGCTATGATCCGGGTAGCCCTGATCTCCTTCTGAAAATCCTAAAAAAATTTACTCCTGATAAAAAACCTGTACAAGAAAAACAGAACCCTAATGAGAACTGTATAAAGAAAATTTTGAAACCCTGGATCAAAAAAAAAAAAAATTAAAACCCTAAAACCGCTGATTAATGTACAGATTTGGCCCCTTAACAGCCAGATTCAGCAATAGGCACGGAAATATTTTGAAGAAACAGAAATTTTAGGTTTTCACTATGAAGAACTTCAGAAAGTCTCTCATGCAAATTAGAAAAATAAACCGAATGATAGACCCAGGATCAAATCCAACTGGGCTCAGCAGAAAATGCTTGCGGGAGTTGGCTGGTTCAGCCGAGAACTTCCCCAAACGCCCACAAATTTCCTTCAGAAAGGGTTTTCTGCACAGCTCAGAACAACCATCAGTAAAGAGGGCAAAAATGCTGTTAGATCTCAGGAAGTAATGGAGATACCTGCCATTACTTCAGAAACCCTAACAACACTCAAACCCTAGCAAGTGAACAAGACACCTGTGCTCACAATACTCTACAATAAGCTATTATTAATGGCTGAAAATAAAATATGCAGAAAATTAAACAATCTCACAGCATTTCAAGAGAGTAACACCAGCAAGATATGGACCCCAAAGTCTTCTTTTATTAACCAGAAACAGATTTACAAGAGAGCTTCTTCAGTATCAGACTCACAGATCTTCTGAATCTGAAATGACCACCTAAGACCCTATATAAACGAAATGATCCCAACGGCTAGTTCGAATGATCCATGTAGAAATGATCTCGACCGTTGATGAGGATCAAGACATCTCTTGATCTCATCCGTCGATTTATTCACTTAAAATATTATTATTTTATTTAATATTTTAAATTTTTAAATTTTTTATTTTTTTTTATTTATTTAATTTTTTTAATTTTTTAATTTTTTAAATTTTTTATTATTTTTTATTTTATTTCATTTTTTTAAATTTTTAAATTTCTTAATTTTTATTTATTTTATTATTTTATTTCGTTTTTTAAATGGATCATCGAACTAAGCCTTCGGAAACATCACCTAGGACCTAGGACTTAGGATTCACGAGGGGATTTAAAACATTTTCAACCCTCAAGATACATTTCATGATGACTTTTTACAATTTACATCTCAAGGGGACAAACCCACTTAATACAGACCCTCACAAAAAACCCAGTTCTGCGACACAACTATAATCTAGCAGATCAACACACTAGGATTCTCCTAAAGTTCTAATGACAAAATCCATCCCGGCTTTGGGGTCAGGTTTGAAGGAAAACTCTGCCGATCCATGGATCGGTGAGACGAAAAACCTTCCGGGACATAGATTACCACTAGAAAGTTAGGTCCACCTAGGCAATACACATACACGACTCATGTCTGCTAAGATTATTTACAATTCATACATGCAGACTGGGTTTACAATCAAAATGATCAAGCTGCTGATGACTGCAGGATGGCACGGAAACGCTGATCAGGTGCTGCCCCTTTTTGCAAAGAAAATGGGGGTGTACTGCATGGGTAGTTGACCAGTAGTGGTCAACATCTGGCTCTACTTGGGGACACATTGCTGCACTGTAGGAATGTGAGAATCCAGAATCTGCATCCATACAACACAAAAATAAGTAGCGTCCATCCAAACATCATCATATACTTTAAGCACACGAAAGAAAAAAGCTCTTCATTTATTAACTATCTAAAGCAGAAATGAAAATGCGGAAAAACAAGGAGTAGGGTTAGAAATACGATACAAAAGATGCCCTACCGCATCAGATGTGTTCAATATAGTGCATACTGAGCATTTGCCTGCTTTCAAGCAAATCTGTCGGCTGCTTGTCAGATGTGCCATGTCCAATTCTGCATATGGTAGGACTTTTTCCTATCCGAAAATCAAGCTGCTCACGGCCGTCTGATGCGTCAAATCTTCTTCTTATTTTCTTTCTCTTGCGCTTTTTCTTTCTAGCAGGTTGAATTACTAATGACCTGGAACTTTCTGTTTCAAAACTATCAGATGAAGTATGCGTGATATACCTTTCTTTATCCTGCATCTGATCTTTATCATTCTTAAATCTATCTGGATCACCTTCAATTAACCATCTTTCAATCGAATCAATAACCTCCTCATAATAAGATGGAGCTTGTTGCAGCAAATGAGAAGGCTCCTGATTTGTTGGTGTCACCTGGTTTCTTTCATCTTCCAATTGCTGAAACTTTTGAACTTGTATTCTAATGGAATCCATCTGACTAGAGTGTTCAACCTTTATAGCATTGATTTGTCTGACATGGTGTTCTTCCATGTCTTTTATCATTTTATTGTTCTTTTCCTTTATGTCCATCAAGTAATGCTGGATGAAATTTATTTCTTCTTTATGATTCGCTTGCATATCATCCAACTGATTATTATGATTGAACGTCATGATAGTCATTTCCTCTTCAATAGTTAGTAACTTGTTTTGCATAGAGTCAATTTCCCTATCATGATCAGCTTTCATGGTCACCATATTTTCCTCTAACACTGACATCTTGCTATGCATGTTTCCAATTTCTGTTTCATATTTAGTTTTCATGGCCTCAATTTCTTTAGCATGCTGATTTTGCGTGACCTCAATCTCCCTATTACGTTTTTCCAGGTGGGTGCATAAAGATTTCACATCATTGACATAATTAGTTTGATTGATTTCCATATTTCTCACCAGCGTCATTAGATCTCGTAAAATTTGCTTTTGCTCTTCCCTTTCATTGTCATTTGTCCCTGATTTTTCACTATCATGAACTTGATCTGCAATATTTCCAGTGGATGACACATTCTGACGTGATGAATCGTCTTGGGATCTTTCAGCTGGACCGCTTATCAAATTTCTGTTGCACAATTTTAGAGGCAAAAGGCAAGCTGTTTGGATAACCATATCTATTTTTAAAAGCATCGACAATGTCTTCTAAAGAAGTGAAAGATTCCTTTGGAAAATTGTTAAACCAATTCAAAGCATCATCTTCTAAAGAAAGGACAAATAGGCGCATTTTGATATCTTCATGATTAAACTGAGGGGATCTACAGTATATGATCATGATGCGAGTAAACAAGACTAGATGCCTTCTAACAGCGATTGGATCACCACCCGAGAAAATAGGTAACTTAGGAATGGCATCTTCCGGAAAATCATGGAGACGTTCAGTAAAACGACATGGCTTAAATGAATAATCCATGATGAATGATAAGGGATTAGATGAATGATAGAACTAGATCTCTGCTCAAGAAAATCAAGAGATGAAAAAAGTGGAGTCGCCACTTGAACAATAAATCTGATTCTAAGATCCAAGAAGTAATCAACAAACAGATATGCAGGAGGCTTCTTGTCTGGGAAAAATGAGAAAATGGAGTCGCCACCCAAACAAGAAACAAACCCAAGAGATGTTGCTGATATGGGATGAAAAGATGCCAAAAATATTGAATTTGCCAGCTCAACTGAGAGATGAGAGATGAGAAGGTGAATGTCAATGAAACTCCAGGAACAGAAAAACTCTGTCCCCGGCAACGGCGCCAAAAAATGTAGGCGTTGCCGGGCCAGATAAAGAGATAAGCAATAAGAAAAAAGATTTGTCGTTTGAAACACCGAGAAAAAGTCCCCGGCAACGGCGCCAAAAAATGTTGTCGCGCGGATTGGCACGACAACGCTCAGACCGGGGGCTGTCACTCTGATCCCCGATCCCTCCGTTTAAGCATGTCTCCCGCGGCTAAGGGGGGTAGTCCCTGTGAGATGATGAGACCAACTGTCGACCAGTTGGTTGGGAGACACGAGATACGATATAAAAAGCACTAAAAAGATTTAATTAATTTAGCAGACCAGTGCCTTAAGAGATTATAGTTAAGATGATTACTTGTTAGATGATATAGAAACGTAAATCGTGAACATCAATCATTTGTCATCGAAAGGTATCACCTAAATCACATGACCAAAACGATATCCGGCAACTAAAAATTTTGAAGAGATAAATGCCTTAAAACACCCCGAGAATCGCAAATCATTAACCAGATATCAATTTCGTATCTCAACTTGAGAATTTAGATCCCAGCATGAAAGGTATAACATGGAAACCACTGAAACTGGCAAAAATAATTTTCCACAAAATTTTTATAATTTTTCGAATTTTTTTTTTTTTTTTCCTTTCTATATAAATCTAACTATTTAATCAAAAATTAAAATCCTAAATATAAATAAATAAATAAATTTCCTAATTTTTTTTTTTTTTTATATATAAAATCTAAAGGTTATGAAACTCTAATTTAGAGTCTAATTAAAAATTGAAATCCAACTATAAAAATATTAAAGTCTAAAACATAAAATCAATCCTAAGCTCTAAATTTAAATAACCTAAACTAAACTAAAAATTAAGATTAAAAATTAAAATCTAAATTCTAAAACCATAAAGTTAATTTAACAAAGGCTAAAATATAAATCAAAGTAAAAGAAAATTACGATATTATTCAAAATGCATATGTAAAAAACTTAAATTATGCCTACGCTATGGAATCGGAACAATACCTTTCACCCGAGTGCAAAAAAGGGAAACCGCAGACTTACGATGAAAACAGCAAAACCCATGCAAAAGGGAAATCGAAAACAAGGCTTGCGGCGGCAGGATGAAAACATATAGCAGGCACTCGATCAACGCAGAGAAGGTGACGGCGTGACCCAGGCTTAGACAAAAGATGAACGCGTCAACCAGAAACCCTCGACCATGGCACAGTTGATGGTAATTGCTGTAGCGGCGTGATTTTGTTTGACGGCGGAATAGGAAATCATGACCGCATGAATCAAAATTGGTTGTTCGAACATAGAACCGTAAACCCAAAGGCGCAGATAGACTTACGCTTGATGAACCACGTGATCTCCCTCAGCAAAATTCGAAAGGGGTTTATGTTATTACCTGAGCAGCGATGAATTGATTCTTCAAAACCTTCGACCGATAGCTGGAAAGATTTCGACCTGTCGGCGGAAATGACTGGCTGTGCAAACGCTATCGAAGTTGACTTTTCTAGATGCAAACTGAGCGTTTTGAACACGATTTGGAACGGGCTCCTCACTTTGCGCTTGATGCAAATCACCTGTTGGCAGCTTAAGTGAATCGTAACCTTGCAAAGTTTCAATGCCTGATAGCGTGAACCCGATGAAGCTGACGGTGGATCTTTCTGCGGCAACGTTTTAGATGGAAAGCTTATGCCGGATTTATAACTGTGCTGAATGCTTTTAAAACCGTAGATTAACTATATTATTGCTGCCGCTGCAGAGTACACGGTGACCTGAAGGAATTGAAGCAGGTTTCTATTGTATGGAAATGGCGAAAATGCAGATACAATGGCGGGGAGAAAGGCAGTGAAAGATGGCCACGATTTTAGGCTATGATCCGGGCAGCCCTGATCTCCTTCTAAAAATCCTAAAAAAATTTACTCCTGATAAAAAACCTGTACAAGAAAAACAGAACCCTAATGAGAACTGTATAAAGAAAATTTTGAAACCCTGGATCAAAAAAAAAAAAAATTAAACCCTAAAACCGCTGATTAATGTACAGATTTGGCCCCTTAACAGCCAGATTCAGCAATAGGCACGGAAATATTTTGAAGAAACATAAATTTTAGGTTTTCACTATGAAGAACTTCAGAAAGTCTCTCATGCAAATTAGAAAAATAAACCGAATGATAGACCCAGGATCAAATCCAATTGGGCTCAGCGGAAAATGCTTGCGGGAGTTGGCTGGTTCAGCCGAGAACTTCCCCAAACGCCCACAAATTTCCTTCAGAAAGGGTTTTCTGCACAGCTCAGAACAACCATCAGTAAAGAGGGCAAAAATGCTGCTAGATCTCAGGAAGTAATGGAGATACCTGCCATTACTTCAGAAACCCTAACAACACTCAAACCCTAGCAAGTGAACAAGATACCTGTGCTCACAATACTCTACAATAAGCTATTATTAATGGCTGAAAATAAAATATGCAGAAAATTAAACAATCTCACAGCATTTCAAGAGAGTAACACCAGCAAGATATGGACCCCAAAGTCTTCTTTTATTAACCAGAAACAGATTTACAAGAGAGCTTCTTCAGTATCAGACTCACAGGTCTTCTGAATCTGAAATGACCATCTAAGACCCTATATAAAGGAAATGATCCCAGCGGCTAGTTCGAATGATCCATGTAGAAATGATCTCGACCGTAGATGAGGATCAAGACATCTCTTGATCTCATCCGTCGATTTATTCACTTAAAATATTATTATTTTATTTAATCTTTTAAATTTTTAAATTTTTGAATTTTTTATTATTTTTTATTTATTTAATTTTTTAAATTTTTAAATTTTTTAAATTTTTTATTATTTTTTATTTTATTTCATTTTTTTAAATTTTTAAATTTCTTAATTTTTATTTATTTTATTATTTTATTTCGTTTTTTAAATGGATCATCGAACTAAGCCTTCGGAAACATCACCTAGGACCTAGGACTTAGGATTCACGAGGGGATTTAAAACATTTTCAACCCTCAAGATACATTTCATGATGACTTTTTACAATTTACATCTCAAGGGGACAAACCCACTTAATACAGACCCTCACAAAACACCCAATTCTACGACACAACTATAATCTAGCAGATCAACACACGAGGATTCTCCTAAAGTTCTAATGACAAAATCCATCCCGGCTTTGGGGTCAGGTTTGAAGGAAAACTCTGCCGATCCATGGATCGGTGAGACGAAAAACCTTTCAAGACGTAGATTACCACTAGAAAGTTAGGTCCACCTAGGCAATACACATACACGACTCATGTCTGCTAAGATTATTTACAATTCATACATGCAGACTGGGTTTACAATCAAAATGATCAAGCTGCTGATGACTGCAGGATGGCACGGAAACGCTGATCAGGTGCTGCCCCTTTTTGCAAAGAAAAGGGGGGTGTACTGCATGGGTAGTTGACCAGTAGTGGTCAACACCTCCCATGTCTCAAGGGTGAGACAAACCTCCTATGGGCCTCGGATCAACTGCCAAATCCTGTATACAACGTTGAGTCGTTTGGGCGCACTGTTGTTCCAAGTGCATCATCTCTCATATAATGTGGGCAATGAGCAGTTGTTGAAAGTGTTGTGGCCGCCCATGGCATGAGATAACACTCTGTCACATGATGGAAACCCATGGCTCTCAACACTTCCCTTACAAGTGTCGATATGATCCTCTAGTGGGTTTGAATCTCGTATAGGGAGGTCAAGCCCAAAGCGAAACCATCCGCCAATCCTGTATAAGATCCAATGCATCTCCTCACCTTCAGATACAATAATCATTAGTGCAATTGAGTAAATAAGCTCGTTAATCAAGGGTAGAAGTGGGGACCTCATAGTGGGCTTTCAGTCCAAATTTGGGGCTTCGAGCATGTACTGTTGTTACCTTCCTTAGTAGGAATAGTTAATAAACCACCCTATTAGGTGTTCCCAACTCCTAAAGGGAAGGGCATGTCCAAGGTACATCCTTCAATTGGTAGGTGTCATATGAATAATGATGAAGTGGATCAGGCCACAAGGGACGTAAGGCCAAATGACATGGGTTCAAGGGTGGTAATGATGAGGGATGCCCACATATTTGGGTGTATGAATGTAGGAGGGAACAATTGTAGTACATGAATTACCCCAGCCTTTGTTTTTCCACCCTTCTTCATTTGCCTTTTGCCTTTTATTGAGTTTTTTTTATTTTACTACTTGGGCCTCAAGGGGATGAAAGCATGATGTGTAAAATATAACAATGATTAACCCCTTAAGGTTGGGCAGTTCATTTCCCACCATGGATTGAGACATTCATGGGTTCCTTAATGATAGAGGGGCACTCATAGGGGCCCTAAGAACCAAGGTGATGGCCATAATGATAGGGGGTACAGCTCATGTATGGCTTTTGCCCACATGCTAAATTTTATTGTCCTAGCCATCTTTTGCATTTTGAGGTGCATTTCCTATTGTGTGTGGCAATATTATGCTTTTAGCTTCTTTTTTTTAGTTGCATCAACCTCTGGGACACCGTTCCAAGCCCAACCCAGACATGTGGACAAGGGGAGGGGGATACTAGAGCCCATGTGGAACCAGAGAGGGAAGATGATGAAATAAGACATGTAGCATGTGGAGGGGAGTGAAAAATGTGGAACAAGAAAATGAACCATGCTACCAAAATCGGGGTTTCCCAAGTAGTGCCTATCCTAAAGCATATGCTAGTAGGGGAGATCCCACAGGACTAGAGTGAAAAATGTGGAACAAGAAAATGAACAATGCTACCAAAATCGGGGTTTCCCAAGTAGTGCCCATCCTGAAGCTATAAGCTAGTAGGGGAGATCCCACAAGACTAGGGTTGGGGATTAACCCCCTAGTTAAAGTAAGGGGAACAAGACTACAGTCAAAACCTATCCTCCTTCCAAGTCACCCAATAATCCATGTTGAAGAATCTAAGGCAAATTAAGTTTAATAAGATTCTTCTTTCCATGATAATTATTTATGAGGTATTTTAACTTTTTCTTCTTAGCACAATCTTCACTTATTATTAGAGTGTGTCTTCCTAGTTCATCAAATAGTTACCAAAACAAAAGAGGCAATAACACAAGCTGTTGGCTTTTTGCTAGAGCCAAAACCTCTCAATCTTTGAGAGAAAAACCCGCACAAATTCTTCTTACAGAGATTCCAATTGACAAATACCAAGACCAAGACCCTTGACCTAATAGCCACTCCAAGACTAAGACATTGATCCTCTTCTTTGTCATGGCTAAGAACATCATCATTGCTACTAAAGTCATCACTGCTGCAACACCAAGATCATCACTACTGCACCACTGAGATCATTACTGTTGCACCCTCACCGAAATCTTCACCATAACAACGAGATCTGATATATATATATATATATATATATGAGAGTTGCACTTAGATTCACCGAGATAATGATCTTCTCCATCAAGGTCATGACTATATCTATATTGAGATCATAATTACATCTATGTCGAGATTATGACTGCTTCTGGACTATATGCTGAGACAGAATGTGTCATTATGAGATCACTGAGATCCTCCTTATCACAAGTATGTCGAGACTGTAAGGAGACAGGTCTGAGCCTCACTGTGAGAACACCGAGATCCTTTTCATCATAGATATGCCAAGACTGCTAGGAGACAGGTCCGAGCTCTTTTCTATGATATCCACCAAGACTATGACAGTGTTCTTCCCTGCACCGAGATTGTAATTACTCACTGTAATTACCCACAAAGTTATAGAGGTACTCGAGATTTTGTACTCTACTGTGCCCATCCAAAAGTTACAGAGGATCTGAGTTCTTTTTCTTTCTGTGGTGACCCTAGCCGCATATATATAGTGGTATGTCTCTACATTTGAGCCGACATGACATGCTGAACAGGTGTGTCTCTATAGGTGAGCCGACATGACTTCTTTAGCTATTTTTGGAGGCCGACTTCTTCTAGAGGGATTGTGCTTGTCTTTGGAGGGCTTCTTGACATTTTTATAGACTTGTATACATTTAAACATAGGCTCAAGAAGAGCATCTTCATACATGACATTGACTCTTTGACTTAAAATAAATCCTAAGGCTCTCAATGGGAGCCACTAACAAATAAACCTCTTGCACATGAAACCCATGCAGCAAGGCATAAAAAAATAATTGTATTTCTTTCATTTCATCATTTACAATGATCATGTCATTATGAAGACCAAACCTAGTTACACTTTCTTCAACAATCCATACCCAAATGTGCCCAAGAAAAACAAGCATAAGCACCCAATTACATCATGAAAGGCCATAACTTTGGGATTGGATGGCCCACCTTCAAACATACGATCTTAACAAATGGGCGAGGGGGCATATGACTGGCTCAGAGAGCGGAGACATCTGGCACAACATCAGCTACACTGTGACTGTCAAAGGGTCATTGGTTGTCGGCTAAAGTCAAATCTAGGAGAAAAAATTCTCCTATGGGACCACCCACTGGTGGTGGGTAACATCTGGCTCCAATTGGGACATGAGCTCTTTGTGGAGTGCACGAACCATGTACTCGAACGAGGAAGTCATGAGAACACCAGCAATCCTCTGGGATCACAAAACTGTCATCCAACACATCATAAACAAAAGTTAAAAGCATCTGTTATGGGCGTACTTTGATCGCCCAAGTTTCCATTAAATAAAAAAACCATATAAGAAATAAAATCTACTCTAAATGCATCTAATCTAGCATGAGAACATGATATGATGGTGTTAGCTATGTAAAAATCAATATTCCATCCTACTCTAACATGCATGATCGCACTATGCAAATGCTAAGTGTAATCAGAAAGCTAACGCAACCAAGATATCATCCAATCAATATTAGATTTCTTACCCCTACGATTTATCATGATATATAGTTGAGAGCAAACATGACAATCATGATATTCATGTGCTAGGGCATAAGGGTGGGATGTGGGAAAAGAAAGTGACCACATATGGAAGATCATGGATGAGGAAGGAAAATAGGGGTGCAACTTGTGCCATTGGATCCTCTCTTACAGCGAAAAGATGGAGATATCAACAATCAATCTCACGAATCTCTGTTGAAGGGTAACCTCAAGCATATCATCCTCATCATGGTCTTTGTCAATTATGTCATGCTTCATGGTTACCATAAGGTCATGATGGCAAGGAAAAGGAGATCAATGACATGGAGAGACACAGCAAGCAGTTTTCTCAATATGATGATCACTTTTGAAAGGGGCAACCACTATGTGCTTGTTACTTTCAAAGCATGGATGGGAAAAGGTGATATGTCTAATGAGTTGTTTTTTGTTAAAATCACACTCATGAGGGGGAAAAGGCTCGTCATTATCAATGATTGTATGAAAAGGGATGAGGTAGTGTTTCATGGATGACTCGGATATATTCCCAGGATCATAAGGTAGGGAGAAACAAGGCCCCTATTAATGTCATCATCGGTATCATAAATCGGACCTTTGCTTAAATGACAATCAATCACCTCCCGCCATTCTTCTCCCCACAGGGGAAAATGATCATCTTCCTTTTCAAGGTTATCAATAAGTATATCATTATAAGCAACATCCTGGAAAAAGGGAAGACTAACCTTAGCCTCATCTTCGTTATCAGTATCATAAATAGGGTCATTGTCAAAATGATGGTTGTTGATACCCCATTTTTCCTCATTTATGTGGAAGAAGCCACAAATGTCAACCACAAGGGAATCCATAATGTCCACATGTTCTAGATTTTTATGAAGTACTTCATTCAGCACCCCTTTTTGAATGAGAGGTGCATCCTTATTAGGTTCATCATTGTGGACCTGGGCTTCCATGGGGTTTTCATTTTCACTATAGTCGTATCCAATTCCCCAATCTGTAGCCCAAAAGTCATCCATATATTCCCCATCAACTTGATTGTCTTGATCTTCCTTAGAATCATCCCACTCCTCATTGTTAGGCAGGGAAAGCTCTTCTTCCTTCTCCTTTTCTTGAATGATATCACCCAAAGTGTTTGCTACATAATCTTGGTAATAAAGTTCTAGGAGTAGGGCATCTGTAGGATTCTTTTTATACTCTTGTTTTATCTAATAAAGCTTTCCTCCTTGCTCACAAAAATGAAACAGCAGATACTTGGCTTTGTATCTTTCTATTAGTTGCCCACAAGACTTCCTATATTCTTCCATCCTTTCTTGCAGCATTTGGAGGCTTTTGGGATCTAGAACTTCATTATCATCTTGAGAAGACATGCTTTGTAGCTCATAATCCTCTTCTTCATCAAGGTCTTCATCACTAACTTGACTTTGATGATCAGGATGGGAGTCAATATATTCTTCCTCAAGAACATAACCATATTCGATAACTTCCTCCTCCTGGATGGCCAAGTCTAGCGTTTGGCATATTTCTTCATCGGTTTGCAAACTTGGCCATTTGTGCAAAAGGAAGCATAAAGCCAACATTGAGAAAGAAGAAATGCTTTTAGGCTCACATAATTCAAGCTAATCAATATTTGAAGCAATAAATAGGACAAATAATTCCACCTTGTCATGAAGTTGAGTTATATTTTGCCTTGAAATAAACTTCATGAACCTTATGACATGATTCCCTGTTGAAAGTGGATCCCCATCAAATATTGGCATGTCCTTTACATGTTGTGATTTGACTTCCTATATTCTTCCATCCTTTCTTGCAGCATTTGGAGGCTTTTGGGATCTAGAACTTCATTATCATCTTGAGAAGACATGCTTTGTAGCTCATAATCCTCTTCTTCATCAAGGTCTTCATGACTAACTCGACTTTGATGATCAGGATGGGAGTCAATATATTCTTCCTCAAGAACATAACCATATTCGATAACTTCCTCCTCCTGGAGGGCCAAGTCTAGCGTTTGGCATATTTCTTCATCGGTTTGCAAACTTGGCCATTTGTGCAAAAGGAAGCATAAAGCCAACATTGAGAAAGAAGAAATGCTTTTAGGCTCACATAATTCAAGCTAATCAATATTTGAAGCAATAAATAGGACAAATAATTCCACCTTCTCATGAAGTTGAGTTATATTTTGCCTTGAAATAAACTTCATGAACCTTATGACATGATTCCCTGTTGAAAGTGGATCCCCATCAAATATTGGCATGTCCTTTACATGTTGTGATTTGAATATAGTGGGATCCATGGTATTTCTAAGGTGACAAAATGCTTGATCAACATGTTGTTGGCCTCTATATACCAATGAAATTGGAGTCACCAAGGTGAATGAAAATGCCTTAGCAAATGCTTGCTTCACCCTACAAGGGCTTCACTCTTCCAATGGAGTCGCCAGAAGAGGGTCCACATGGTTGTTGAAAAGAATCACCTCTTCAAATATTAGACCAAGGAGGCAGACCTATTTCCTCCTCGGCAACAGCGCCAAAAATGTCACCACACAATCTAGCAGGGGTCCTCGGAGAGGTTCTAAAGGGACTACTACTAGACCAAGTGGCAACAATGGGACAAGGACCCATGACTAGACCAAGTGGCAACAATGGGACAAGGACCCATTGTCACCTCAATCGATGTCCCATGCTCTTTACGGATTTTCACCAATGGGAGGAGTCCCAATATAAAGGAAATCACTAGAAGGGATAAGTCAATGATGAGGTACAATGAGACTTCCAAAACCCATTCAAGGGAGAGGCTCAAATAGCTTGCGTGCTTGCTTCAAGGGCAAGGAAAGGGCCTCTCCAAGGAAGGCTCAAAGGGAGCCCTGTACCTAGGGAATAGAGATATTCTCTTATGAAGGATGTCCTAGGTCTAAGACTCTCTAAAGAACAAGGTTCCCCAAATGGCCTTGTGAGATAAAGAACAATGAAGAGATGGGACCACAAAGGAGCCTTGGGAAGATCCAAGCTTGACCTAGGGTTTGAAATATCCTTAAGAGAGTGTCTAGGTTAAGCAAGGATAAGGGAAGGTCACAAGAACAATTAAGTTTCGTTGAGTGTTTCAAGCACAATAGACCCTTGATTCTACCACTATCTAGAAGGAACCTAGACAAATTCAGTCTTATAGCTAGGGTTTGGTATATCTTCCAATCCAACCACAAAATTGGCCTCAAAATTTGAGGGCTTCTAGCAGACTCACCAGCGCAGTTGCTTGCAATTTGTTTGGGAAAAGACCCTCTCTAATGGATTTCGAAAGGAGCCCTAGGGAACTTCTAGGGTTAGGGTAGAATCGGAAAGATAAAAAAGAAAGATTTTTAGGTGATCACCTAGGTTTAAGACTAGTGCCTAGTCCTTTTGGGAGAATTGGAGTCAAAATTACCTTGTTCTTCAAACTTCGTTGTCTCAAGGAGGCCTATTGCAGCTTCGCAAAGCCTAAAAAGAAGGCTACGGCTACCCTAGATACGTTTATACTTCTTGACAAATGTTATGATGGAGTTTCAAGGATACCGTATGCATAATAGGCCTTTAGGAATATTCATTCTCATTATTCATGAATAATGCCTCTAGGAACATTCATTTTCATTATTCATGAATAGTGCATACAATACTTTTACAATCTTAGCGCTTATAAAAAATTCGCATTAAATTAGGGCGCAATCAAGATATAGAAATGACATTCCATACATTAGAAATTTAACATAGGAAAAATATAGCATTGAAGTACTTACAAGGTAACAAGAATATATCCATCCATCAATAGCATGTCAAAGAAGCTCCAAGACAATAGTGTGAAAATTTTCCAAACATCATAATGCATTTATCCTCCAAAAACTCGTCCAAAAGTGCAGGTCCGAAATTTTCAAAAGGAGAAGTCGAAATCCAAATGATGATGATTGATACAATAAGGCTCTCATGTATTTATATGAGCCTCTAGGGTGTTTGAATGGCCTAAATTAGCCTAATAATGCCCCTAGAATAAAATAATGTGCAAAATAACACTACATTGGTGACAAGCCCACCAAATAGCTCCAGAAGATGAATAATAAGCCTCTCAAGAGGGCCGCAATGATAGAACAATAGTTAATAGGGCCGTTGGAAGGCCAAATCAAATCCCTCGTGTGCCATAATGAATAAGAGGGCTCCAATATAATGATAAATGGGGTGGCCCCTTAATCTACAACCAAATAACTTGTGGTGCTCCCAAGTGGTTGTGGGGGCACAAAGAATGGCCTCACAGGTCTCCAATTGAATCAAGCAAGTTTGTGCTCCATCTATAAGGATTGGAATGATGATGCAAACCCTCCCTTGTCTCCTTAGGTGAGACAAAACCCCATCTAGGCCTTGGATCAACTGCCAAGTGTGTAGGCGGCTGGGCAATCTGGTCCAAGTGCATCATCATCATCGAATAACTAGGACACAAGCTAGCAATAGGTGGTGCTGAAGGATCCCATGGTGTGGCTATCTGCTCTTTGTTATGGTGGTGACCCATGGCTCTCAACACTCACCCTACAAGTGCCATCATGACCCGCTGGAGGGCTTGGATCCTGTATAGGGAGGCCAAACCCCAAGATGAAGACCCACCTACAATCTTGTATAAGATCAAATGCATCTCCTCACCTTCCAATACAACAATTTCATTAGTGCAATTGAGTAAATGAGATTACAAATTAGGGGTCCAAGTGGACACTTCATAGTGGCATGCCCTTCCATAATGGACTTTACAATGTACAAGTGTCCCTAGGTTCAAGAGGGAGGTTAATCAAGGACCCTATTAGGTGGTTTTGACCTCTAAGGGAGTGACAGGTCCATGGTACATCTGTCAAATGGCAAGTATCATGTTGGATAATAATGGAACGAAGTGGGGCAACAAGGAAGGATCCAAGCCACATGCCAAGGTACAAGGGTAGTTATAGTGAGGGAAGCCCACACATGAGTGTATAGATGTAGGGCAGAGCAATCGTAGTACATGAGTTACCCCAGCCTTTTTTTTCCACCATTCTTCATATGCCTTTTGCCTTTAATTGTTTTTGCTTTCTTTTCATTGCTAGGGGCTCTAGGGAATGAGAGCATGATGTGAAGGCAAGGGGCTACTGACTGTCGGCTGAATTCAAACCTAGGAGAAAATTTCTCCTATGGGTGTCACCCACTAGTGGTGGGTAACAGCCACAGATACCTATGGGACTACTGCTAGACTAGCGACAACAATGGGACAAAGACCCACTGTCACCTCAATCAGTGTCCCTTGCTTTTTATGGACTTCCACTGATGGGAGGAGTCGCAGTATGATGGAAATTACTAGAATGATGTGATCAATGATAGGATATGAAGTGATTTCCAAGGCCCATTCAAGGAGAGACGCAATATAAGGCTCACTTGCTCCAAAGAAGCTTAAGGGCTCTCCAAGAAAGACCTAAGGTGGAATTCAAGGTCTAGGGTTTGAGAATAGACAATGGAGGTAGATATGCCTAGAATCAAGATTTCCACAATGTGATAGGACCTCCCAAGAAGGTTTGCAAGGTGATGTATTACTTCCAAAATGTGCTCTTCCTATACTTGAGAGACTTAGGATGGGACCACACGAGACCTAAGGTTTGTGATTAATCATGGGAGAAGACTCTCCTAAGCACACACTAGATCACGGTAGTTTAGGGAGAGGGTTTCAAATGATTTATTCCACCGAATACTATGTGAAAAACCCTTAATAAGGACTCTTACCAAGACATTCAAGATGATTTTCAGGAATGAAACTAGGGTTTGAGTTTTCTCACGATCCAACCATGGGAATTGTCTCAAATTTTGAGAGCTAGAAGAAACACTAACGCAGTAGGTTGTCCAAGTGGTTTTACAAGATCTCCTCTCTAATGCAATTTGCATCAAGCCCTAGCAAGTCATCTAGGGAATGTTGAAGAAAACGTAACGAGGTTCGATATTTCTATATGCAATTTTGATCTTTGTACTTGTAAAGAAAATAAATATTATCTTTGTAAATCATATGAATGAGTTTCTTGCTCATTCCAGAGGTCTAGGAAAGTTAAAGAGTCAAAATCATGAGCTCTTCTTAAGCATATTTGTAATGTATATGAAGCTACCTAGTGTCTAAGAACAGCCCTCCAAGACCAACATAATCCTCCTGAAGACAAGCAAGCAAAACGATGGAAAACTGTCATGTTGGCCAGCAAAATAATTTAAATTGAAGTCATGTCGCCTAGCAAAAGAGACACAACAGATCACTTGGTTATGTTGGCTCATTATCGAGGCATGACCACCATATATACCCACCTAGGGTCACCGCAAATGGAAGGAACAGAATCTCGCATTCTCTGAAGCAACTCAGAAAAGAACCGGGTTTGCAACTCTGCATATATTGAAGAAGTATATTCTCAAATAGGATAACTAAGAGCAGGATATCGATGATAAGGTACAGTGATACCTTCGCATTCCACTCTGAGATCTCAGTTAAGTTCAAGGTGCTGGAACTTGGATGGGTACAGAACTATGTCTCTTCGCATAAGGATAACTCTTCGGATAATATCACTGTGATTTCAAATAAGTACTATTATGATGATTACCTTCTCAACATAAGTCTAAAGACAAGGGTCTTGGTGCTACTCTCTGCAATCATAACCTTAAGCATAGTTATGATCTCAATGGTGACTCTATCCCAAGGATATAATCTCAATGAAGAGGCAGCTATGGTGAAAACAGTGAAGATCTCGATAGTGCAGACATAGTGATGATCTCTCAAAAGGCATAGTGATGATGATGATTTCAGTGGTATGAAGAAGAGGATTGATGTCTTGGTCTTGGAGTGGCTCAGTCAGTCAAGGGTCATGGTCTTGGTGTTCATCAATTGGAATCTCTATAAGAAGAATTATGTGTGGGTTTTCCTCTCCAAGAGGGAGAGGTTTTGGCCTGGCAGAATGCCACTTCTTGTGTTCTTGTCTCTTTGTTTTGGTAGCAGTTTGATGAAGTAAACACACACACTCATAAAAATCAGAATATCAAGATAAGATAAATAGTAAAAGCATTTCACAAATTATTATCAAGTATAGAAGAATCTACCTAGTGCTAACTGCCCTAGATTCTTCAACATGGTATCGGAGCTAAGGTGCTGAAGTCAAATGAAGGGCAGTGGAAGAGACATACAAGGATCTGTCCTCAAGAACATCAAAGCAAGTTGAAAGGATTAAAGGAGCAAGTATACAAGAAGCAAGTCTACAACAGTGCTGGAGTATGAACTTCAGTAATTATAGTCATGCACTCAACTCATGCTCAGTTTGATGGAGTATAACAGTTATCCTCACTTCTTGATCACTGAACTTTCCCCAAGCCATAAAATATAGTCTCAGGTATATATATATATCTATATATATTGCAGAAGTAATCCAAGGAATACCTCTCACAATCCATGATTACATCACTATCTCAGTATAGTTATTACATCAAGGCAGTTTCGGTGATGAGACAGTCTATCTATACAATGCAGCCCATAGTTTAGTTATGTTATTCCTTGACAAGTTTGGGTTCTCAATACATTGCCTCTCTACACAATGCACATAGACATCACTGTGCAGTGCCATATCAATATACTTGTCACAGTCTCGAATTTTGTCCATGAATATGATCTCAATAGCATGATGCTCGAATCAGAACATAGTATCACTAGCATGTCAACAATATGTTGAAGTAAAAAATACCTTAAAGATGAATTGGAAAGGTCATGAAGCAGTTTCAGTGATGTCAAGACCACTAATGTCATGGTGCTAGAAGGTCTCCAAGGAAGTCGTGATGAAAGGATACTAATGATGGGCAGCTCAAGCAAAAGAAGCATCAAGGTGAAGATCTCCTCTTCACACACGAAGTAAGTATCTTTCAATTTTATAATCAGATTTGGTTATATGATTTCATGATTGCAAGGGGATTTATAAATTGGTTAGATAATCGAAATTCCTTGCATAGAATAAGGAGGATTGTCATAATCCTCATAGAAAAGAGAAACCATTGATATCTATGAAAAGGTCTTTGAAGGTCAAGCATTGTTTGAATCCGTCAAGAGATTCATAGGAATCATATGATATCACTCAAAAGTCCTCTCATACCTAAATAGAAGAAGAGGAGACATAAAGAGAGATATATGAAATGCTAGATAAACTCTCGGAAATTAAAGTAAAGAAGGTCACTTAGACCTACACAATAGAAAAGGTATCAAAGAATGAAGAAATAACTTAATGAAGATCTAGGAAAGATGATAAGAAGGCAGTCATCATTGATGAGCAAGGTAACAAATATTAATGAACAAAGAAGGTTACCTCACCCGGCAATTTGTGGTCTCTATGCTAGATAGAGAAAGACAAGTTGCAGTCTATAGTATTAAAGGAAAGGCAAGGTTGGTCCTCAAGCAAAGACAAAAATAAGTATAGTATGCTATAGAAAGATTTTGGAAGTTCATATCACTGAAAGATAGAGGAAGCTAGAGAAAAGGGCCAAGAAAAGGGGTATCAAACCTCTCCTATGCGTAAGAGAGTATCCCTCGCAAAAGGATTCTATCATAAGCTCCTATAACTTGTGTTATAAGATATGACAATGACAATAAGATGCATCATGGCATCATGAAAGCATTAAAAGCAAGAGCTCGTGACATCACCATGGGAATCATGAAGGACAAAAAGGACAAAATCCATGGCAGTCAAACATGAAGGATATAGCTCTTGGGAATCTCATTGAACATTAAAGGAAAGAAAGATGTCATCCAGGACAAGGCTCATCATACATCAAGAAACATCTACCAGATGGGGATATGCAAGATCCTGAAGGTTCTCTGATAGAATCCTCATCAGAGGATTCACTAATCTAGAGAGGAAGCAGGTCTTTCATCAGGAACTCCAATTTATGGAATTCATGGGATAATGGTGTGATGACATGAAGCAGATCAAGGGATTGAAGATCTCTTCAATCAAGGAAGCTGCTGGAAGAAGCCTAGATGACCTAAAGGTGAAATGTCATATCTATGCTTGTATTAAATATTATAATGTCATGTCATATGGTTGCAGCCTGCAAGTAACAATGAATCATTGCTTCTATCTTGAGAAGCATGATCAAGAGAAAAAATATCTTCTCCTCTGAAAGAATGCAGGAAGGCATAAATCACACTAGATGAAATCAACATAATATGTACTTATATGAAGTATGAGGTAGTTGACTAAGAAACTCTGATTAAAAGCTCTGGGAAATGGAATGTGTGAGGAAGGAAGAGATCGTGAGATATGCAACAATGATGAAGGCAATCAACATCCAAAAGACCAAGAAGATTTAACTAGGAAATCTCCCAAAAAGATATAGACTCTGATGAAAGTCTAAAAAAGATGAAGACCCTTTACAATGGATATCTTTGGGAGATATGTCAATAAGTGCGCAGGACGCTGATATTGTACAGAAAGATGTCATGATGAAGAGCCACCTAGTAAGGTACGATTTGATTTAATGATATACTTGATTTATTGAATAATATCTGGATAAGTTCATGCAGGGCTACTTACAAGTACAACTAGCATTCATGTAATGAATGGAAGAAGCGCGATGAGAAAGAAGTAGTAATATGACGAAGGCTCCAGATATAAAGAAGACCATTTTCCATGAAGAAATGAAAGACATGACGAACTAAGAAGGAAAGTGATCGATGAGAGTTTCCCTACAAGAAAGAAACTCAACTAAATTTCATGACATCAAGGAGAAAAGTTGATCAAGCAGTTGAAGAACCCACAAAGAAGAAGTCGTTGATGTGTAGAAGAGTCCCTAGCTAAGAGGGAGCTCTAACAAGTCCCTGATCAAGAGGGAGCTTGGATTAGATCACCCCCGACTACAAAGGGGTGATAGTTGTGTTTTTCTATTTCATGTGTCATGCACTAGACCAAGACTAACAGTCGTAAGTCTAGGTGAAGACCATGGATGGAAATGAAGACACATCATAGACACAACATTCTTGTCTTCACCTAGGAAGAAATAATGGAGGGTTGGGTAATCATCTGGCATCCAAAGCTCTTTGAGGATGTGTAGGGCATCCAAGACAAGAGTAAGCACAAGAACCAATATTCTTTAAGGGCTGAGAACCCAAGATAAGAATAGTCCTAGAAGGTCATACTCAGTGAACACTCAGGTGGGTATGTACCTAGAGAGACAATGATGAAGGTGTCTATAAATCATTCGTCTCGCCAGCATCGTAGCTTGTGATCTCGTGGAGAGATGGAGCTATTAGTCAAGGCCTTGCACTGTGACAATGTCGGTTGATATGATGCTATACAGATGGGATTACCAATCCGATTCTTCTTATGAGAACTTCTTCAAATTAAGAATTACCAAGTACCATTGTAAATAACTTCCTAGTTAAGGGGGAGTGTTGAAGAAAATGTAACTAGGTTCGATATTTATACATGCAATTTTGATCTTTGTACTTGTAAAGAAAAGAAATATTATCTTTGTAAATCATATGAATCAGTTTCTTGCTCATTCCATAGGTCTAGGAAAGTCAAAGAGTCAAAATCATGAGATCTTCTTGAGCATATTTGTAATGTATATGAAGCTACCTAGTGTCTAAAAACAGCCCTCGAAGAGCAACATAATCCTCCTAAAGACAAGCAAGAAAAACGATGCAAAACTCTGTCACGTTAGCCAGCAAAATAATTTAAATTGAAGTCATGTCAGCTAGCAAAAGAGACACAATGGATCACTTGGTTATGTTGGCTCATTATCGAGGCATGACCACTATATATACCCACCTAGGGTCAACGCAAATGGAAGGAACAGAATCTCACATTCTCTGAAGCAACTCGGAAAAGAACCATGTCTGCAACTCCGCATATATTGAAGAAGTATATTCTCGAATAGGATAATTAGGACCAGAATATCAGTGATAAGGTAAAGTGATACCTTCGCATTCCACTCTGAGATCTCAGTTAAGTTCAAGGTGTTGGAACTTGGATGGGTATAGAACTATGTCTCTTCGCATAAGGATAATATCACTGTGATTTCAGATAAGTAATATTATGATGATTACCTTCTCGACATAAGTCTAAAGACAAGGGTCTCGGTGCTACTCTTTGCAGTCATAACCTTAAGCATAGTTATGATCTCAATGGTGACTCTGTCTCAAGGATATAATCTCAATGAAGGGGCAGCTATGGTGAAAACAGTGAAGATCTCGATGGTGCAGACACAATGATGATCTCGGAAAAGGCACAGTGATGATGATGATTTCAGCAGTATGAAGAAGAGGATTGATGTCTTGGCCTTGGAGTGGCTCAGTGAGCCAAGGGTCATGGTATTGGTGTTCGTCGATTGGAATCTCTATAAGAAGAACTATGTGTAGGTTTTCCTCTCCAAGAGGGAGAGGTTTTGGCCCTGGTAGAATGCAACTTCTTGTGTTCTTGTCTCTTTGTTTTGGTAGCAGTTTGATGAAGTAAACACAGACACTCATAATAAGAAGAATATCAAGATAAGAAAAATAGTAAAAGAATTTCACAAATTGTTATCAAGTATATAGAAGAATCTACCTAATGCTAACTGCCCTAGATTCTTCAACATGGAAGGGGCCAAAAAACCTAAGAAGGTGAAAAAGAGTAGGGAAATGAAGGTGATCACCAACTTTGCTTGGATTAGTGCCTTACTCTTGGGCTATGGAGTCTATGTGCTTCGAAAAAATTGGCCGAAATTGTCTTCAAGGAGGCTGAAAATGATGCCCTAGCATACACCTTTCAACATTTACCTATCCAAGTTCTATGGCTTTTCATGGAAGAAAAATCAATTCCAATCCACTAGGAACATTCATCTACTTGCCATACAATGAGTAACGTGTGCAATTGCCAATCAAATAAACTTTTCAATGATATTCAATAAAAATTAGGGCAAAGAGCATTTAATCAATTGCAACAATTTCACACATTAGACATTAGGAAAAATCCTCAACAAAATTTAGCACTTACAAGATGACAAGAGGTATATCCAACCAAAGAACAAGAAGATAGCTCCAAGATAGACGAAAATTTCAGCTCCAAAAATATCAAAATGCATCAAGAGATCTCCAATAGACAACCAAGAAGAAATGTGAAATTCTCAAGAAGAGATATCCAAGTTTTGATGATGATGTTTAATACAGTTGAGGTCTCACTTTATTTATATGAGCCTCTAACAAGTTCAAATTAGCCTAATATGCCCCTAACAATATTTTAATGTGCAAAATAGCAATAACTTTGGTGACAAGGCCACCAAATAGCCATAAGGTGTAAGAAAATCCATCCAAGAAGCCAAAATGATGTAGCAATGGTGTAGGAGGGTTGTTGGAAGGCCTAATTGAGTCCTCAAAGTGCCATGTGTTGAGATTTGTAGTTTGGAAGGTGTTGACCACACTTTGTCAACAATCCAAGGAAGCAAGGTACGAAGAAGTGAAGAAAAATTTTCAAAAGATCAAAGTCATCAACTAGCAAGATTATATCATTGTAAACCCAATTTCTACAAGTTTTATTGTAAATGACACTAGTATGACCATTTAATTATGTAACAACACCTAGGTAAGCCTCTAATTTTGGCAAAGGATTTCATCCTATGAAGCTTTTTAACCTCCCTGAATTATGTGTGTTTGTAAACATGCATAATCGACAGAGTTTTTCTTCCAACTTAAACCCCAAAGCTAGGGTGTAATTCGTTGGCAAGGTCTTCAACGAGTCCTAGTGCTATATCAAGTCTATTGTAAAAGTGTGTTTGGAAATAATTTTAGTGCATGGTCCCTCACAGTCAGACACCATGGCTAAATTATTTTATTAGAAGCAAAGTTGGTTTCATACTTGGTCATATTGTGTCACGAAATTGGGTAAATTATTGACGGTCTATGTGTAAAGGTGTTTTCCCCTTTCAAGGGTTGAATTTGTAATTATTTGATGTAAAAAATATTTTAGTGCATGGTCCCTCGCAATCAAACACCATGGCTAAAATATTTGAGGGTGGAAAAAAATATTATTTGCCTCTAGAGTTAATTAATTAATTTTTCTAGCTAAATTAAATAAATATTCTAAACCAGAAAATTAATTAATTAATTTTGAGCCAAAAAATAATTATAGAGAAATTAATTTCTCTCCAAGTGGAAAATAATAAAAAATTCGTGGGTCAAAAGAAAGTCAATTTTTGGAGGTCCTCCACCAAAGGAAAAATGGATATTTTAAGAAAATTTGAGTTCATGGACCTTGGTGCTTAAGTTAGTGAAATTTTTGAAAAAATTAGTCCAAAATATTAATTTTTGGATTGATTAAAAATGGTTTTTAAGAAAAATTCGAATTTTTCCTCAAAATAAAAATTCAACGATGGAGATTAAAAGATGATCAAATTATTTTAAACGGTCGAGAATATTTTGACGAGGATAAAGTCAACTAGCCATTATTTTTCACTTGGAGGGGTTTCTCTATACAAAGAAGTTATTGAGCTTCTATTTGATATTTTTGGATGATCTCTAGACAAGAAAAATTTTGTAACGCTCGTATTTAGTCGTTGCTTTGCTGGGAACATTTTTTATCATAATAGAAAGACTTTGGGGTTCAATTCATGGTGTTCTTCTTCTATTGATTTGTGGTATCTATTATCCTATATTGTGTTGAATAAAAATTTTATAAATTGTTATTTCATTTCTCGGTGATAAGAACATTCTATTGGTACATGCTATCTTAGGAGATCTGATTCACCATATGATCTAACAATTTTATCTGGAAAAAATTATAGAGATTTACATGTACACTAACCCTTGGGCTCTAAGTTCACAGACTGTGGGGAAGAGTCAACCTTGTTTGAGCTCTGAGATTTCGTTGTGGTAATTAATTTTGCAGAAGGGTTTTGGCCAATCTATCTTTCGAAAATTATTCATCCATTTTCATTTATTTAAAAAATATTTTTCAAAATTATTATTTGATCTTGAGCTAAAAAGAATTAATTTGCTAATGAGAGCTTGTAAATTTAATTTGTAAATATTTGTAAATTATTTTTCTAACCCTTGTTATTTTGCAGCACTTGGGTATTTGGGGTTTTATAATATTGTATATATATTTGGGGTTTGGAATTTTTTTATTCGTTTGTGCAGGTGATAGTTCAAAGGTTTGAAGCAGCAAAATTTTATGGGCTACTCATCCAAGCAAAGAAGCTTGATCTAGGCCCTTGAGGGTAAGATCTAGCGTCCCCAGCTTCAAGCAACTTAACATCCCGCTGAAGAAGGGAAGTCATCCAGCATTTTGAAGTGATCACTAGCATTTTTGTGCAATTGTAGGGGTTTTGAAAAATGTTTTAGGCCCTTATGCCTAGTCGTCCTCCTCCTCTGCCCTAGTCGTGGCCCCTAGAACCCTTTTTAGGCCCTTTGCCCTCCTATTTCCCTTGGCCGCAAGTCCTTAAGGGTTGGTTGTGGCCTTTTCAAGCCTTTTCCCTTAGGCCGCATCCCCTTAAGGGGCTTTCCCTTGGACCGCTACCCTTTTAGGCTTATAGGTAACCCTTTAGGGGCCTAGGCCCCCCTCATTTTGCTTGGCCGCAGCCTTGGGTTGCCCTTTGCGGCCCTCGGACCCCCTCTCACCACTTGTCGCAAGTCTTTAAGTACCTTTGCCTTAGCCGTTGGCCCTTTCAGGGCCTTCCCTTGCCCTGCGTCATCCCTTTAGGACTTGATGTCATCCCTTAGGGGCTTATTTTCCTTGGTTGTGGCCTTTTAAGGCCTTCCATCCCCTCATTCAATCCTTCTTTAGCCTCTCTTGGCCTATCATTGGCCTTCTTCCAGCCCTAGCCTCTCATTCTAACCTTCCTTCAGCCATTTTTTTAGTCATTGATTTAGTTTGCATTAGTATTTCATCTCTAACATTTGGTTTCGCAACGATTCTAGAGCTAATTTGGTGATTGCAGGTAGTCAAGTTCAATGGGAGCCTCTCTAGTCATCTACAAGGCCACTAGGCCTTCTTGGTTTGCTCTCTAATCCTTCACTCTTATCACTGTTCTTATCTTGAATTCTAAAGCATTTTATGACAGCAGTGTATTTAGGGCCTAAACACATCTAAGACAAGTGAAAATTCACCAAATAATTCACCCAAGGCATTAAGAGTTAATCTAAAGTCAAATTAAGTGCATATAAGTGAATTTTTGTGGACTGTTGGGTAATTTCCAGATTTGATATGTTTCCTACAAGCATCTAAATTCACCTACAGCAGTGATAAAATCACATAACATTGGCATAATAATCAATTTACAGTCATATTTCTTCATTGATTTATCAATTGTACTCATTGGGTTTGCATTACTTGGCATATCTTGAAAATTATTGAAGGTTGCCATAATAATTTGAGGTCTAATATATACTTTATAAAGCTCTGATATAAAAATTACAGTGGTGGCAAAAGTGTTGAAGGTCATCTAATTTCATTTGGTATTTGCTCCTTGCATCTTGCACATCTTGAATAAGTGTTTTTTCTAGTGGAATTGAGTGTCTGTCTTACTGCTGCAATCATTGGTCTCTTGGCTGCCCCATCTTGCGTATCATTGCATTTTTGGATCTCCTACATCATTGGCATCCATTTACACTCTTGCATAAGCATATCTCTCATTGCATTAACAAACACAAGTGCTCTAATTGAATTGGTAATTATTTGATGAGATTGACTAAATGGCTGAAAGAGTAGCATTGTGGATTAATGTTCTAGTTTCTCATTGCTATCATTATTTATTGGATAAGTGGATAGATTGCTCTTCATTGATATTGTGGATTTACAATCTTGTTAATCAAAGGCACTCTTAAAGCACTTAATCAAGTTTAATCATAATTGTGATAAGAGGAATTTTGAAGTAAATCAAATTGTGTTCATAAGAAATTCCATCTCTCTCATTTATCTAATTGACATATTGGCATTCCATTGTTACAATTTTGAAAATTTGCTAATTGTGCATAAAGATCCTTATCTAATTGTTGATCTTGTCAATTTATTTGTCATTTCATGAGCAATTATCTATTGGTAATCTTGGCAACATTTTCTAGCACCGTTTATTTTGATCACTTTCTCTTGTGGTGAAGATTGTCATTATTCATTGATAAAGTACTTCATTGTTCTAAATGGAAAATCATTAAGTACTTAAAACATTTAATAACTTCACCTTAAAAGTAATCACTCATATTGTGCACTTGCATCTTAGGCCTAGTTTTGCATTAATTAACTTACTTCCAAGCATAAGCTTGGTCGATAGAGAGATAGGACCACCTTTCTCACCTAGCTTGCAAAGCCTAGACCTTCTTTAGTGGTTAACACGGTGACCTTGCAATCGTCAGAGCCACAGTCTCTGTAGCGCCGGAGGCATCGAGTGGTTAGAACTCAAAGGGAGGGATCGTTAATCAAGCCATAGCTTGCTTCCCCTTGGTTTCTCTCTCACAACCTACTCTAGAGACTAGCTTCAAAACAGTTGAGAGGAAGGATTCACCTAGGTAGGCATATAATTTAAAATAAGCCAAGATTCTGCATCTCACTTAGATTTTAGGTGTTGCATTCCATATAGGATAGTGAAGCATCCTAAAGCAGCAATTGTTCATCTGGTTACTTGGTATATAATTAACATAAAGCAAGTATTTGACTCCATTAAGGCACTAGTCTTTCATGATAAGCTAATCTAATCTTTACACTTGCTAAATTAACCAAGTTACTAGGCCATTCAGTTGTGTCTCCAGGACTTGTCATTTGCCAACGGGTCTTGCATCTTCACATTTCATAGGGACTATCGCTCATAGTCTGCTATAGGGAGAGAACTAGAACAGAGAGGGTGGGGATCAGAGTGACAGCCCCCATCCTGAACATTGTCGCATCTACCCTATACAATTTAGGTGACAACAGGAGGTACTCCAAGCCCTAGGGTTCGGGGTTTTGGAGGAAATGGCACCACAAATGGACTTGTGGGCTAAGAACCCAAGCATGTGGGCTTTGCACCCAAGCTTGTGGGTGTGAAACCACAAGGAGTTTTGGACATGTAACCCTTGGAGATTGTAGAGGACCCTAAAAGGAGCTAGGGGCCACAAAGAACGCCAAGAGAGGAAATCTATAATGTGAGATATTAATTTATTTGTATGTTAGTTGGGTTTGCACAAGAAAAGTCAAGTCGGCTAGGTTAAAATAAGCCCTCAAGGACAATTTGTTGAAGCCCAAGAGAATCATATAAATAAAGGGTGGCATTGAGGCTAGAAGGCATCAACCAAGTGCAAATACATCATATGTGAGAGAATCTGAAGTTAGGACAGCCGAATCTCGGGAAGAGGACAAGGACAAAGGAGTTTGGGACTGGTTTTAGGTCTGTTTTGTGCCTATTACAGGTCTGGAGAGAGCAGGAGGCTAGCTGCGTGGAATAAGGGCAATTTTGGGCACATGGTTGGGTGAATCTCTTTTGTGATCAGGGCCAAAGGTTACAGGGCTACTTCAGGAAGGACGGAGGGTTGTTTGAAGAGCTGGACTAGCATCAGAACAGCAGCAAATAAGGCGGCAGGTACCTAGAAGAACGACATTGGTTGGACAAACCTTGTAGAAGGGAGATCGAAGTATTTTGAGGATTGGTTAAGGGTTATTCTGGTGCCATAACCAAGCCAAAAATTTACAAGACAGGTGTGCGCAGGCCGAGTTGCAGAGAGTTGGAAGCAGGTGCCCTTAATTAGAGGTAGGTGCTCTCTAAGTTGATGGCTTGCTAGGTGGTTGACAATCCTAGTTGAGGACAATTTGTATTGTGCATCTTAAGGTTGTTGGAGGGCAACAAGTAGGTGTTCAAAGTAGCCCTAAATCAGTTGGTAAGAAGGACATTGACAGTTGTAAGGAAGGTGAAGTTTGAAGGCTCTAGTGTTGACACCTTGAAGGACAAAGGGCAGTGAAGTGCACAGTTGGATCAATCCAAGTTCATTGTTGGAGAAGGACATCTTGCAGTGATAGGTGGCAACCCTTCGGCCCAAAGTTTGTCTTAATTAGAGCAGCGCAGAAAGGCATTAGAGTGAAGAAGTCCCAAAGGAGCTGAGGAGCAGCATTGGGCAATTGAGAGTTGTTCACAAATGGAGTTGTAAACAACTAAACGGAAGACCCTAAGTGTTCATGTTGTTGAATTTTCTAAGTCTATCCGTTAGAAAATTAATCTGTATTTTGTTGGTTTATTTCTACTACTTGTTTAAATTCAAACAAGTTATTTAAAACATTTGAATACCGAAATAAACACAATACAGTCACAACATCTACAGATCATCAACTGAAAGAAACAAGCACACAAGTGACACCGTTATTTTTGGACAAATGTCCCCGGAAAAACCCAATGCGGGAAAACCGGTGCAGCTATTCAGAGGGTTATATTATTATGCAGTTTTTTTTAGTACAACTAGGTGCCTAACCAGCTCACCCGATAGAGAAAAATACACGGCAACAATACCTCTATATTCAGAAACAGGTATTCAGAAAACCTGTCCCATGAAACCCTCTCCGGCACAACTGAAGCTCAACGTTGGCCCCTTTGGCCTCTGCGTCAAACCCAGGACCCTCTGCGTCAGCCCTCTGAGGCATTGCGTAGCTTCTGGGACCCTCTACATCACTCCAACAGCCTCTGCATGGATGACACAGTCCCTCTGGCCTCTACGTTGTCTCTGTTGGGCTCTGCGTAGCATGGACTGGCTACTGCTCTCGCTCTCTCTGCTTCTGCGTTGGTCTCTCAGTATTGTCTCTGCCTCTTTGCCTCGTACTCACTGCCCCTCGCTATTGATCACCGATTCAACTTTGCTTAGCAACCCCGCTCTAGCAAAATGAATGACTGATCACTCTGGGGTTTTCTCCAACTAACCCTCAAGCCTCTTCTTATACTTTTCTCGTTGGTCCTTCAACAGCAGAGATTAAATCTCTAATCAAGGACTAAGATTAGATTTGGCTTGATCCATGACTTTTGGAACCTTCTAACCCTATTTTATATTAATCCCCATTAAAATTTTATTTTTCCTAAGTTTAGACTTAAGAACTCCATTAAAAATATTAATTATTTTAATATCTCCCAAACCGGGTATAATCTGTCCAAACCATTTCTGGGTCTTGGAGATCTCATCTGCTTTAGCCTCTTCACCAATTTTCATGGTTAGAGCACATCCAATGCTACCCAACTCAACAGATGCATTGTTGGACAGACGATCAACTCGAGGGCAGATTTGTAAGCCATGTTCATAGACCTAAAGGAGCAGGACCATGGATAAAGGCAGAGTTGCATATTGGGAGCAAAAGGATCGGCAGTTGTGTTCAAGGTACGATCAAGGCAATGGTAATTGTCGACTACATCAGCTAGACAATCAGTGTATCTTGTTCAGGGCAATTTGGTTGTCATAGTTGTTGACAACAAGCCCTAGTATGTATTCTTATATCAGTGGAGGTATGAGGGCTATTATCCCTGGTACAAGAGCCCTAGACAATTGTATTACAGTTTTTTTATACAACAAATTTTGGTTGTTGAAAATTGTAAAAATTTGTATATATTGTGCACTAGTTGATTCACTATTGTTTATATATCGTTGTGCAAAGTCATCTGTTGTGGTATTTGGACTGGTAGTGTCAAATATGCTACGTCCCTAACCTAGATTTCAATGTCGTGGAAAAACAACACCATGATGAAGAAGAGGGCTCCATGAATGATGGCTAAGGGGGTGGCCCCTTGATCTCCAAGCAAAACATCATGTGGTGCTCCAAAGGGGATCTAGGGCACAAGTAGTGGTCTCATGGGTCTCTTGGCATAAGATAAGCCTATAGACTACTCCAAATGAGGGCACTGAAGATCGTGCTTGCCCTCCCATGTCTTAAAGGTGAGACAAACCTCTTTTGGGCCTCAAATTAGCGGCCAAATCATGTATACAATGTTGAGTCGGTTGGGGGCATTGTTGGTCCAAGTGCATCATCTCTCATATAATGTGGCCAATGAACAAGTTGCTAAAGGTATTGTGGCCACCCATGGCACGACATAACGCTTTGTCACATGATGGAAACCCATGGCTCTCAACGCTTCCCCTACAAGTGTCAATATGATCCTCTAGTGGGCTTATATCCTGTATAGGGAGGCCAAGCCCAAAGCAGAACCATCTGTCAATCCTGTATAAGATCCAATGTGTTTCCTCACCTTTAGATACAATAATCATAAGTGCAATTGAGTAAATAAGCTCATTAATCAAGGGCAAAAGTGGGGACTTCATAGTGGGCTTCCCTTACAAATATGGGACTTCGAGCATGTAATGGTGTTACCTTCCTTGGTAGGAGTAGTTAATAAACCATCCTATTAGGTGCTCCTAGCCCCTAAAGGGAAGGGCATGTCCAAGGTACATCCTTCAATTTGTAGGTGTCATATGAATAATGATGAAGTGGATCGGAACACAGGGGTCTCAAGGCCAAATGAGATGGGTTCAAGGGTGGTAATGATGAGGGATGCCCACATATTTGGGTGTATGAACATAGGAGGGAGCAATCATGGTACATGAGTTACCTCGATCTTTGTTTTTTCACCCTTTTTCATTTTCCTTTTGACTGGTATTGGTTTTTCTTTGTTTCACTGCTCGAGGCTCAAGGGGATGAGAGCATGATGTGTAAAATATAATAGTGACTACCCCCTTAAGGTTGGACATTTCATTGCCCACCAAGGGTTGGGACATTTATGGGTTCCTTAATGATGCACGGCGCACTCATAGGGCCCTAAAAACTAGGGTAATGGCCATAATGATAGCGGGTAGAGCTCATGTTTGGCCTTTGTCCACGAGCTAAATTTTATTGTCCCGGCCATCTTTTGCATTTTGTGGTACATTTCCTATTTGTGTGTGGCCATATTATGTTTTTATCTTTTTTTTTAGCTGCATCAACCTTTGGGGCATTGTTCCAAGCCTGACCCAGACATGTGGACAAGGGGAAGGGGATACCAACATAGTTTTAAAAACTGGAACCAGTGACCGGACCGGTCCACCTAATAAACCGGGACTGGTTAGATCTCAATGAACAGGTTTTAAAAAAAAATACATTAAATAATTAATTTTTAATGAAAAAAACTATTTTTAAGATTTAAAACCATGATTCCAAGCCAATAGAGACAAAATATGCAAAGTTTGCTCATTTATATACCATGTAAAGGTGAATATATCAAAATGGCACCGAGTGCAATACATATCATCGACAAAATACATAAGCAATGAAGCTCTAAATGGCCTATAAAGTCCAAAAACAATGCTACAAGCTATGAGGCCATTGGCCTACTACAAGACTACAAGTATAGACTCTACACATGATCAATCATCAAATTCATCACCACTACTAGACACATGATCATCGTCATCATCAGGAGCTACATAGACATCATCTGGTTCAGAGTCTGAGGATGCCTCAGCCTCATCTGCAACCTTAGTAGCACTGCCACCAATAACAATAGAAGTGGACCTAATGGAAGCACAAGTTGGTCGAGCTGCACGACTAGTGCCTTCCATTGGTTGTTTGCCTTTCCTTGATGCGGCTACTAATCCTGGTTTTGATGTCACCACCAAATCTGCTTCATCCCCCGCTAATGCTGTGTCAATATCAAAATCATCATCAAACACAGGATCTTTAGTCTCCTCCACCCATTCTGATGTTGGATCAATATCATCCAACACAATGGGATCTAGATCAAGTGTTTTGTTCATCATTTGGTTCTGCCTTAGTCAAAGGTTGTATTGCACGAAGACAAAGATCATTTAACTGTTTTTGTTCCAAACGATTTCTCTTCTTCGTGTGTATGCACTCAAAAACAGACCAATTACAATCATAACCTGAAGCACTGCAAGTTTGGTTGAGGACTCTAATTGTAAACTTTTGCAATTGAGGACATTGGCCGCCAAATGACTCCCACCAATGTGCTGCAAAGAAAAAGACATTAATTAGTAACTTAGTTCATTTCATTACTTATTTACAAATTACAAGTATTTGTAGATAATTTGAATTGTAAATTTGTAAACAATTTAACTTGAAAAGAAAAACAAATTAGAAATTGGAATTGCTTACCTGGTTGATCCACATCTCTTTTCATCTTTGCCAAGTTTTTGCCAAAGGTACTAGCTGCCATACTAAAAAGAGTAAGTTGTCTATGTATTTCCAACTGGTGTGCATGGATAGGGACCATTCACTCCAAGCAATCAATTAATTCAGCTTTGACCTCCCCATCCTGCAGATCTCCTAGTCGAGCTTTATAATGATACTTTGGGTTCAATAAATACCCAGCTACATGTATAGGACAATGGAGTTGATTGTTCCATCTGTTATCAATGATCTCCTATATACGGTCATATTTAGCTAACCTATCATTGTAAGTTGCCTGTATCTGCTGCTCCATTGCCTGATCCATAGCCTCATAAATGTATCCCATGGCCAATTTTTCCCCATCCACCATCCTTAGCACCTTAATAAGGGGCTCGGTATAATTGTCAAACACTTTATTTTTGGTGTCTTTGCCATCTTGTCTATGAGCCCACCAAGATTCAATGCAATCATCAAAAGAAAACATTTTCTGCAGGTTTTTCTGTTGAGCATTGAGGCATTGCAACGTGAGGAAGTGAGTTGCAAATATCGTAATTGTAGACCTAACAAGCTCTTTACCCCCAGTGTTTTTCCTCATTAGGTTCAATATCCATGAGTGGTTGTAAATGTATTTTGTAATGCATTTGGCATGCTCTACAGTGTTTTTTACCCACGCCACTTTGCCTATGTCCTAAAGCATGAGATCTATGCAATGTGCAGCACATGGAGTCCAAAACATGACCCTATATTTGGACTCAAGCATCTTTCCAGCAAAAACATAGTTTGAGGCATTATTTGTGATGGCCTACACAACATTTTGCTCCCCCACTTCCTATATAATGTTATCCAAAAGCTCAAATAGAAGGGTTGCATCCTTCACCTTATCAGATGCATCGACTGATCTCAAAAACATGGCTCCTTGAGGGCAAGAAACAAGGAAATTAATGATAGTGCAGTTCTTTCCATCGGTCCATCCATCTGACATGATGGAACAACCTGTTTTGAGCCATGAATCTCTATACTCAGCCAAATACTCATCAATGGAAGAAATCTATTTTGCAGAAGAGCTCCATTCAAGTCATGCATACTAGGGCCTTTGAAGCCCTTTCTTGCAGCTATAATAGAGTCCCACATAGCTTGGTAATAAGGTGAGCGAGCAGCATTAAATGGGATATCTGCATCATACCACCATCTAGCAATGTATCGATAAGAAGTTTCCTTGCATTGTTTTTCCAATGTTGATCCAAACTGGGTTGATGACTTGGATGGAAGGAAGTGGGATTAGAAGAGGCAACGGTGGCAGAGGATGAGAAATAACTCTAGATGTTTATTCTCTTTGTTCCTTTTGATTGTTGGCCAAGATTGAAAGGGGTCATTGGAGGAAGGGATAGAAGAGGAGTCTTGAATCTCATAATCATCATACCCACTCTCTTTCATGGCTTCTAATAGTTACCTCTCCCTTGCAATGTCATCTTGGATGGCCTTCTCCGTAGCCTTATTCTCCTCCAACATTTCAAACTTGGAAAGATATTCTACTCTAATAGCACCTAACACTTCATTTGGTACTTCACATGGCTTTACTTGGCCTCTTATCCCAGCCAAGTGTTGTTTCAATCTGAGAATACCCCCACCTCCAATAGATTTATGGCAAAATTTGCATATCATTTTTCCATCAATCAAATCACAATGAGCCATGCACTGTCCTTGGCTTTTGGAGCCATGTTGGCTTGAAATAATTAAAATATGCAAAGAAATCTGCCATTTAAAAAAAATTGCAGCCAAGAAAAATGGAAAACCAAAGTTAAATTTAGGAACAAAAATGCACATGTAGCCTACAAAATTTGATAGCATAGAACATATAAAAAAATAAATACATGGACAATAGTGAAATGAGGAATTTTTCAAGTGAAAATCCTTACCTAGAAATGCAAACTAGCTTCCTTAGCCTCTTCTTGAAGATGCCAACTCCAATGACAGCTCCAAACTATCTCCAAAATAGCTTCAACTCCAACTCCAAGATGACTACTCCAGCAAAAACTCGACACTCTCCAAGCTCCCAATCAAACTCACAAAAACTCCAAATGAGATGTGTGAGACAAATGAGGGGTCAGCTCCTTTTAAAGGCTTGGAGAAGGTGTTTTTGGAGGGAAACAACCCTTATTTTCCCTCGAAAACACCCTGGAACCTTCCTGAACTGCGATGTGTGGGTCCTCTGCGGCCTTGGCAGTGAACCAACTGGTTTAGGATGGAACCAGCCAGCTTGACCATAAATCGATCAGTTTCGTCCTAAATCGGCTGGTTACACTGGCTTATGTGATTTTTGGGCGAGGAGGTAGGTTAAACCCAGTTTTTCTATAGGTTTGACTCGGTCGGCTAATGAACTGATCGGTTTGACCAGTTTCCAGTTCAAGTTGGCCGGTTTTTAAAACACTGGATACCAGAGCCTTATGGACCCAAAGAGGGAAGATGATGAAATAGGACATGTAATGTGTAGAGCGGAGTGAAAAATGTGGAACGGGAAAACATGACCACAGTACCAAAATCAAGGTTTCCCAAGAAATGCCCATCCTAAAGCTATAAGCCAGTAGGGGAGATCCCACAAGACTAGGGTTGAGGATTAACCCCCTAGTTAAGATAAGGGAACAAGACTATAGTCAAAACCTTTCCTCCTTCTATGTCACCCAGTAATCCATACCCAAATGTGCCCAAGAAAAACAAGCATAAGCACCCAATTACATAATGAAAGGTACCATACCTTTGGGATTGGATGGCCCACCTTCAAACATATGATCTTGACAAATGGGCAAGGGAACATATGACTAGCTCAACGAGCGAAGACATCTGGCATAACATCGGCTACATTGGTGGCTAACAAGGGGTTTCTAGTTGTCAGTTAAAGACAAATCTAGGAGAAAAATTTATCCTATGGGGTCACCCACTGGTGGTGGGTAACAGGTCTCTCAAAGGAAGTGAAGAGCCTCTTGAAAGTCTTAAAACATCACATTGAGCTTCTTAGAGAGGTCTTATCCCATCACTCGGGGTCTTGATCTTACGAATACCTATTATCATCATAATTTCAAACCCTGAGTCTTGATCTCCTTCTAGGTCTTTTTTTGAGAGCTCTTAGCTTCTTTGAAGCACTGAACCATTATTGTGTCTCTCCTTGAATGGCCTTTGTGGAATCAGATCATGTCTAATCATTAATTTATTCGTTCTAAGTGATTCCCTTCCTAGCGGGACTCCTCCCATCGATGAAAGACCGTAAAGAGCATAGGACCTTGACTGGGGTCATAGTGGTTCATTGTCCCATTGTTGTCACTTAGTCTAGTAGTTGTCCCTTAGGTTTTCCCTTCCTTAGGGCCCTGCTAGATAGTGTTGTAACAAGGCCTTCAAAGACAGCACAAACAGTTATGTAAACATCCTAACAGCTAGCTCTTGGGATAATTTATTTACCAAGGGGACTATTGAGAAATTGGGAGCTCTCATTGTCACGTTGCATAGGAAAAGAGTTGAATGCAGAAATTAGATGGTGAAGCAGCCTATTCCATAGGCTATCTTTAGCCTTGTGGACGTTAAAATTCCTTCTACTTCTTCTATTCTTGTGAGTCAACTTAGCCTCCAAACACATTATGGATGACAGTCAAATATTATTATTTTAATGGAGGAAACTGGCCATTAGTAATGAAACTCCTCCCATTTGGGGTTGTTGACTGTGATATCATTTGATGCCACTAATAAAAAAACCAGCTTGCAAAAAATACCCTCATTTGTGTTCTTGAGTTGTATTGATTTGACTTTTCTATGTCTTTTTCTTGATCTTTCGCCTCTATCATTGTGCTTTCTGAATTTGTTTTGCGGGTACAAATCTCGCTACTTTTCAACACTCCATCTTAGCAAGGAAGGGATTTTGTACAACTCCCAACTTATCTCTGTGATGAACAAAACTGCTTCTTGTCAATGCCTTAGTCAAGATGTCCGCTTTCTGCTCCCTTGTTGGAATGTACGGTAACTTGACTATCCCCTTCGGCACACAATCTCTAAGATGGTGATACTGGATCTTGATATGCTTTGAGCAATCATGAAACACTAGGTTCTCAAAGAGCTTAATGAAACTCCAATTATCACAATGTATCATGGTAGGCTCCATCCTCTATCTGAAAAGTCCCACAAGTAACTTCTATTGACATAGATTGTCATTGATGTCAATATGGCAATATTCGAGGAGCCAAGAGGAGCAAACAGAGCCATCAGAGGAGCAAACAGAGCTATCGGAGGATCCAAGAGGAGCAGACAAAGCCATCAGAGGAGAAAATAGAGCTATCGGAGCAATGAATGCCAAAGAATACACTATTGGGAGCTATCAGAGGCGCAAAAACTTATATATATGCATTTACACTATCGGAGGCGAAAGACTTAGTTATATTGGAAATTATTATAGGCGGAATTTTTAATGTTATCGGGTCCGTAGAACCCATATAGCATCACCCCTATGTATTTACTTGTTTATCGCCGAATGCCATTTACACAGAGAAATCACGCTAAACACTTAGCGGATTCGGGAAAGCGGACTTGAAATTTTATGCACGGGAGTGTTGAGTCTTATCGGGTCCGGCACATATTATCGCATCGCTATAAGTGAGTGGTCTATGTTAAGGTCTAGACCTGAACCTTTGCGATTTGCGATTGTCGACATATATCACATCGGCACTTCGGGAGCGGGAGTTATAAAGTGTTAAGCGGCCCATTGCAATCGCCAATAGCAATTAGCGATATCGCATCGGACCTCCGCCAAGGGATAGCACTGATATAAGTGCCTTGCGACTGCCAATTGTCAATATGACGATTAAACCCTGACCATCCGATCAGCCAGATCTCGATCTGCGGCATTAACACATATAATTGGTTAAAAAGGCCAAAGATGCATATAAAACGCACCCGATAGTTCAGGAGGCCTAAACGATGCCGACTGTGATTGCGATGGTGACGTGGCAGGCAGGGGTCATCCTGATTGGTACAGTCTCTCCATTAAACAATAAAGTCCTGTATATGCCTATTATCATTAAAAGAAAAAGGGGCTCTATTATAGTTTTAACATGCAGCAGTGAGCACGAAGAGGCAGAGGAAGCCACAGCGACCGAAAAGCCAGGAAGCCAAAGGGTAAGCCAGTGCAGAGGAAACCGAAAAGCCAAAGCAATGAAGAAGAAGGAAGCCAAAGGACAAGCCAGCAGAGAGGAAGTTGAAGCGAGCGTTGAAGAAGCTGAAGAGCCAGTGGGAAGCGGAAACGAACAGTCAGAGGCATCAGGAATACAAAAGCAAGAAAAAACAAGGAAGTGGGCACGAATAATCAATGAGAGAGGAAGTCGAAGTTGAGGCAGAGGCAGCAGAGGCAGGAAAAGTAGGAGAACAGGAGCGAAGTAGAAGCTCAGCAGGTTTGGGAGCAGAGAACTACAACAAAACAGTTTATATCAAGTTTGGGTTGGAGCCTCAGAACTGAAAGGATTGGAATCCTTGGGAGTTGGTGCTCCTAAGTGTAGAACTATTGCCTTGGCAAAACAAAGTTGGTGCTCTGGAGGTTGGAGCCTCACAAAAGTCCAAGTTGGCTATATATTGTATTTATTTCGTAGCACTGTTTGTGTTAATAAAAGCATTTATTTCAGCTATCTATTTCTGTGTTCCATGTATGTGTGTGTGTGTGTGTGTGTGTGTGTTGGTGATAAAAAGAACAACATAAAAAAAAATACTGATTCACCCCCCCTCAATATTTCCAACTTCCTCATCCAAATAGCCTCGCAAGCTGCCTGATTAGCAGCCATATACTTGGCCTCTGCTAAACTAAGAGCAACTGATCTCCGCTTCCTGCTATACCAAGAAATAGTTGTTGACCCAATGTTGAAGATGCCACCTAAAGTACTCTTCTTGATTGAGGAGTTCCCTTCCCAATCTGCATTTGTCAAGCCCTCAAGCCTCACTCCATCAACTTGTTTGTACCACAACCATAGTCCGTTGTGCCTCTACGATATCTCAACACATGCTTTGCAGCAACCCAATGCACTCTGGTTGGTTCCACTGTGAATTGACTCAGTTGGTTGACTGCAAAACAAATATCAAGTCGTGTGTTAACATCAACGACCCAATGAGTTGCCTGTAAACTATAGGATCCACTCGCTCTCCTCTGCTAGCATCCACCTTCCTCCAGTTTGTGACTAGAGGCATGGCCATGGGCCTGCAATCCTGCATATGAAATCTTCAAAGAATATTTCTAGTGTACTTGCCCTGTCCCACAAAGATCTCACCATCACTCTACCAAACCTCCAAGCCAAGGAAATAGTGCATAAGCCCCATTTCCTTCATCTCAAACTCCCTTGCAAAGTCCTCCTTGCAATCCTGAATCAAGATCTCATCTCCAGTCAGTATAAGGTTGTTGACATAGAGAACTAGAATGAGCGGAAGCCCTCCAACCATAATGTAATACAGGTTGGCATCCACCTCACTCTTAGTGAAGCCCAATCCTCAAAGGTATTTGTCAATTCGAGTGTACCATGCTCTCGAAGCCTGCTTGAGCCCATAAAGAGCTCTCTTCAGCCTGCACACATGTGTCTCTGTTGAACTGCTTAAACCCCTATGGCTGCTCTATATAAATCTCCTCCTCAACAACTCCATTCAGGAAGGTTGTCTTCATGTCCATTTGGTGGATCTTCCACCCCATCTATGCCGCAAGTCCCAGAATAGTCTTTGATGGATGAATATCATGCTACAACGGAAAAAGTCTCTTCATAGTCTATACCCTCAATCTGTGAGAAGCCCTTGGCTACAAACCTGGCCTTGAACTTCTCCACACTCCCATTTGCTCCATGCTTCAACTTGTACACCCATTTGGATCCAACTATTAATTTCCCTTCAGGCCATGGAACAGCCTCCCAGACATCATTCTTCATGATAGAGAAATAATCCTCTACCATGGCATCCATGCCAAACCTGTTGAGAAGTTGCCTCCTTAAAAGAGGAAGGCTCAATGTCCACCAACTTTGTCATCAGTGCCATATAACCTGTGTACCTTTGTGGTTGTTTACTTTGCCTAAACATGGTGTTAGGAGCCTCGATGTGCTCTTGAGCCTCCTAAATCAACATCTCGGCCCACTTGGCCTTCTTCCTCCCTATGGTGGGTGGCTCTGGCTTATTTGTCTGCTCTCAGCCTGGTTTCTCCTCCTCATCTTGCTGCAAATCCTCCTGTGCTACCCTCTTGCCACTCGATTGTGGTTGTGGCTGACTCCGAGATGCTGGTTGTGGATCTTGTTTTGGAGTGAGTAGCTCCTCCTCAAGTACTGCAAGTTGCTCACTCTCTAAGGAAACTCTCAAAGCCTGATCCTCTTCGAATCTCACATCTTGCCTGGGAACTATCTTCCTGAGACTTGAAGATACACCTTGTATGCTTGAGATGTCTCACTACATCCCACGAAAATTCCCTTTTCTCCTATGGGATCCAGCTTCTTCCTGCTATCCTTGGACACATGACAGTAGACCTTTGTGACAAAGATCCAACAGTGTGAAACATCAAGCTTCTTGTCTGTGAAAGCCTCCTCTGGTGTGACTCGTCCAAGCACCCTGTGTGGACTCTTGTTCTGTAGAAATACTGCAGTCTTACAAGTTTCTACCCACAAGAACCTAGGTAGATCCTGATCATGCAACATAGCTCTAACTGCTCCAACAATTCTCTTGTTCTTCCTCTCTGCCACCCCATTCTGCTGAGGGTTATTGTTGACTTTTGGTAGCATCGAATGTGCTCTAGCCATGAAATTTGTTGGAGTGGCTAAGGCACATGAGATCTCCAAGACCCAGAATCATTTGGAGAAATTCCACCCGGATGAAGAGATATTAAAGTAATTAATATTTTTAATGGGTCCCTAAGTCTAAACTTAGGAAGATAAAAATATTAATGTGTATTAATATAAAATGGGTGAGAAAGTTCCTAGTGACAAGGATCAAGCCAGATCTAATCTTAGTTGTTGATTAGGGACTTAATCTCAGTCGTTGAATCGTCAACAGGAAAAGTATAAGAGGAGGCTTGAGGGTCAGTTGGAGACACACCAAGAGAAATCAGTTAGTTCGATTTTCTAGGGTGAGGTTTGCTAAGGAAATCGAGCAAGTGATCAGTTGCAGTGAGGGGTAGTTCAGCAAGAGGCTGAAGAATACATAGCAGAGAGGCAGTGAAGTGCCAGGAGAGACAGCGCAGGCCTAGGAGGGCTGACGCAGAGACCGTAGGAGCCAGCGCAGAGGACGTAGAGGGTCGTAGAGGCTGATGCAGAAGCCGTAGAGGCTGACGCAGAAGCCGTAGAGGCTGAAGCAGAGGACACAGAGGCTGATGCAGAGGACACAGAGGCTGATGCAGAAGCCGTAGAGGCTGACGCAGAAGTCATAGAGGGCTTTAGAGGCAGCGCTGGGAGATTCTGTGGGAAAACTGAGAGCAGATCAGCTGACGCAGAGCCGAGAGAGGGTGACACAGTTCCAGAGCAGTGCTTGGAGCAGCTTTTGCTATCCAGCACAAGGAACAGCCGGAGTCACTGTGGGATTGATCATCCGATTGTTGATTTGCAAGAATATTTGTCTCCGGATAGAGATATTACTGACAAGCACATTCTCTGTTGGGTGAGGCAATTCTAGCACCCTAGTTGTATTCAGAAATCTGCTTAATAATAAAAGCCTCTATATGTTGCATTGGTTTTCCCGAATTGGGTTTTTCTAGGGACGATTGTCAAAAAATAACAGTGTCACTTGTGTTATTGTTTCTATTTACTTCAGTGCATGATCTGTATATCTGTGAAGGTTGCATTTGTGTTTACTTCGATGTTTATGCAATTAAATAACTTCTTAATGTAAAGAACAAGTAGGAGATAGTAAACCAAACATTGTAGTGGGGGTTTCTAATGTGTTAGATTCAGAAATTTTCACATGGTATTAGAGGGATTGCAAATCAAAGGAGATTGAAGGCACCAGCCAGGAATCTAAGAGTTTGCAGCAAAGAAGCAGCTATCCCGAGAGACAACGTTGTTCCAAAGCCAAAGACCCAGAAAAGCATTGCAGAGAAGGTGACGCAGAGGCTCATGCAGTGCCTGCGTCATCATTCTGAGCCAGGAGAGGAAGACACAGTAGCTGGGAGGAGCCCACGTAGTAGCTGCGTCAGCAATCCAAGCCAGCGCAGTGGTAGAGGGGGAGGCAGATCAGGCCTACGCAATGCCCAATCATCTTTCTCAGCCAGGAAGGATTGACGCAGTGGCCAGGAGGAGTTGATCCAACTCTCACTGTGATTGCGCAGAGCTAGAAGGGCTCAAATTCTTCAGTTGTCAGGGCCAAGGGAACTTTGCAGACTTTGATTTGAGGATTTGGTGGGACGTTGTGTCTATCAGTGCAGAACAGTGTCTAAGGAGATTGAACCAAGGTAGAGGAAAGCACTACCTCGACATATTTCTAGCCAAGAAATCTAGATCTGGGTTGCAGTGGCAAAGGAGGATTGGAGAGGTGTGATTCGATAGTTAGTCGGAGGATTTCCAAGAGGGAAATCAGGACTCAGAGGGAGTCTAGAGAAGAGGAGCAGAGATGGCAGTGAATGGATTGAGGGATCAGGACAGATTGGGCGGGGCTTCCAATTTTGTCATCTGGAAGGCCAAGATCCTGGCAATCCTAGATAAACATCGCATAAAATATTATGCCTTGAGAATCGTAGCTGTCCCAGTTGACCCTGATGCAAATGAGAAGTATGAGGAGGCCCAGGCGAAGGTGAAATGCATGATCCTAGACGGGGTCAAGGATCATGTCATACCACATATTGCTGAGAAGAACACAGCAAGGGAGATGTGGCAGACCCTAACCACCTTATACCAAGGCTCTTCCGTTCAGCGGAAGATGTTATTGGAAAATCAAATGAGGTCATATCAGATGCAGAAAGGAGAGGAGATAGATTCGTTCCTGTTAAGTTATGGTATGTTCTATGCTTATAACAGTTTACTTCTTTTTCTTATTATATTCCACCGATTAGCAATCACATGTACATAAAGTAAAGTGCAGATAGAACATTAAACGATCGACAGAAAACAAGCCAAGACAAGAGACACAAGATGTGGCGGCTAGCCAGGGACAAACCCCACTATGTGTGGGGAAACCCTTTGATCAAATCTTCTTTTATCTTCAATAATTCAGCAGAGAGAAATAGTACAATAAATCTGATTCATATCAGCAGTAGCAAACCCTAGATCAGTAGCATCAGCATTAGCGGCTTCATTATCAAACTAGGGCAAACCATATCTCACAAACCAACAGTCGGATTGACTTCATTCCACCACCAAAAGTTTCGACTTCCAGAGGAGGTTCAGATGAACCTACAGCGCAGTTCAGATGAGATCTTCTAGGCCACGCAAGTCAATCTTTACTTCTGCAGTTGCAGCTTCAGTTGCAGCAGTTTCCGGCTTCAAACTAGGGCAGTCGATATCTTGCAAACCGTTCGTCGGATTGACTTCATTCCACCACCAAAAGTTTCGGCTTCCAGAGGAGGTTCAGATGAACCTATAGCGCAGTTCAGATGAGGAGATCTTCTAGGCCATGCAAGTCAATCTTTACTTCTGCAGTTGCAGCTTCAGTTTCAGCAGTTTCCGGCTTCAAACTAGGGCAGTCGATATCTTGCAAACCGTTCGTCAGATTGACTTCATTCCACCACCAAAAGTTGCGGCTTTCAAAGGAGGTTCAGATGAACCTACAGCGCAGTTCCAAAGAGGAGATCTTCTAGGCCATGCAAGTCAATCTTTACTTCTGCAGTTGCAGCTTCAAATTCAACAGCTTCCGGCTTCACATGTGTGAGAGAGAGAGACCCATTTCAGCGCAGTAGAGAAGAGACTCATATCTGCGCAGTAGAGAGAGAGATGTGATGAGATGAGTGAGTCCAAATGAGGAAAAGTCCTCTTATATTTATACACAACGTTGGTGGGTGAATAGATGCGACTGTTGGGCTTCTGAGCCTACATGAGTTGTAGGTCGGCTTGATAATAATTCCATAATCAAAATAAATTCATATCTCCATGAATACTTATCGGAATTGGATGATCTTTATATCAATCCTACACCTCTCGACGAGAGGAATCTAATAAAAATATTATTAGCCATGAATAAGATGACCCACATGAAGTTTTGCCCTGGTTGCCAATTTTAACAGTTCCTTCACAGGTTGCAAGGAATTCGCGACCAGCTTACTTATGTGGGTTCTACACCTGATCCAGAGTTCATGATCAGGACTGCTCTGAATGCAGTCTCCGAGTACTGGGAGACGTTTGTCCAAAGCATTTTGGGTAGAGCGACTCTCCTTAGTTGGAAGGAGATGTAGGGAGCTCTTCGACAAGAAGAGATCAAGAGATTGACCAAGGCGGGGGAGTAGTGGTAGGGAGTTCAAATCAAGAAAGAGGAAGAGGAGGATGCAGCTCTAGCATCTGCGAGACAGCAGGGGGTTCAGAAGAGGAAGAAGAAAGACATCTCCAAGGTCAAGTGCTTCAACTGTGGGGAGCTGGGACATTATGCATCTCAGTGCCCCAAGAAGAAAGGCAAGGGAGGAGCTTTTGACTCAAAGGTTGCTCCAGCAAAGGCGGAGAAGGATGTCGAAATTGATGACGATTATGCCATGAGTGCTCATGTGCCCCTAGAGAAGAGGTGGGGAGACATAGAGTTGTAGTCGAGAGGAGTACAGAAGCATGGGGGCAGGATCCTTGAGGTGCCCAAACTCTTGGATCACATACGGCTACGGGAGCCCTTAATGACATTAGCATGATGACAAGTGTCGAATGGAGCAAGGTATGATGGAGCAACAAGGCAGTGCTAGAGTGTAGCAATCTGAAGCAACGCAGTGGAGGTTGCAATAGTGCGAAAAGCACAGAGGTGTTTGCAGCGACGCAGTGGCAACAGAGGGAGCACCAGATAGCAGCAGAGGTAGCTTCAGCATCACGAGGCTTCTAGACTGACCATGATATCAATGTTTGGGTGAAGTCAGTTACTTACTTTCCAGTAACTGAGTTGCAGTGCAGCAGTTAGCAGTGGCAGTGCTATGGGCAGCATGATGCAGCATGTTGAGAGAGAGCTGCAGTACAGATGTAGCAGTGACAGTGGTAGTGTCATGGGCAGCAGTATAAGAAGCAGCAGTGCAGTGGATGTGGGGGAGCAGGCCAAGCATCAACGCAAAGGACCGATGTGAAAGATCAATGTGATGCTTCCATGGTGAGGCATTACTAGAGCACATTCCTCGCTAAAGGGAGTTTTGATTTTTGGTAGCATCAGATATGCTCTAGCCATGAAATTTGTTGGAGAGGCTAAAGCACATGAGATCTCCAAGACCCAGAAATCATTTGGAGAAATTCCACCCGGATGAAGAGATATTAAAATAATTAATATTTTTAATGGATCCCTAAGTCTAAACTTAAGAAAATAAAAATATTAATGTGTATTAATATAAAATGGGTGAGAAAGTTCTAAGTGACGAGAATCAAACCATATCCAATCTTAGTCGTTGATTAGGGACTTAATCTCGATCATTGAATTGTCAACAGGAAAAGTATAAGAGGAGGCTTGAGGGTCAGTTGGAGACGCACCAAGAGAGATCAGTGAGTTCGATTTTCTGGGGTGAGGTTTGCTAAGGAAATCGAACAAGTGATCAGTTGCAATGAAGGGTAGTTCAGCAAGAGGCTGAAGAATACATAGCAGAGAGACAGTGAAGTGCCGGGTGAGATGGTGCAGGCCTAGAAGGGTTGACGCAGAGGTCGTAGGAGCTAGCGCAAAGGACGTAGAGGGTCGTAGAGGCTGACGCAGAAGCCATAGAGGCTAACACAGAGGACGCAGAGGCTGATGCAGAAGCCATAGAGGCTAACGCATAAGTCGTAGAGGGCTTCAGAGGCAGCGTTGGGAGATTCTGTGGGGCAAACTAAGAACAGATCAGCTGACGTAGAGCTGAGAGAGGGTGACACAGTTCGTAAAGGATGAAGCAGTTCCAGAGCAGTGCTTGGAGTAGCTTTCGCTATCTAGCACAAGGAACAACCGGAGTCACTGTGGTATTGATCATCCGATTGCTGATTTGCCGGAATATCTGTCTCCGGATAGAGGTACTACTCCGAGGACATTCTCTGTTCAGTGATCCATTTCTAGCACTTAGTTGTATTCAAAAATTTGCTTAATAATAAAACCCTCTATATGCTGCACCGGTTTTCCCGAATTGGGTTTTTCCGGGACGATTGTCCAAAAATAACATTGTCCCTTGTGTTATTGTTTCTGTTTACTTCAGTGCATGATCTGTATATCTGTGAAGGTTGCATTTGTGTTTACTTCGATGTTTATGCAATTAAATAACTTCTTAATGTAAAGAACAAGTAGGAGATAGTAAACCAAACATTGCAGTAGGGGTTTCTAATGTGTTAGATTCAGAAATTTTCACAGATATGAGGTGTTATCAACTCTCTCCTAATACCTTCCTTTGCATAAAACTCCTTGAAGGCATTGGAGATATATTCTCCACCATTATCAGTTCTCACTGCCTTGATTTTCTTCCCGGTTTGCTTCTCTACCAAGGCCTTAAACTCCATGAACCTGTCTAACACCTCGTCGTTATTTTTCATAGAATAAATCGAAAGTTTTCCAAGAAAAATCATTAATGGAAGTAACATAATACTTGTGTCTCATCAGTGACGGAGAAGAAAAGGGCTCGCACACATCTGAATGCACTAGCTCCAAAATCCATTTGGCTCTATTATCCTAACCATGGAAAGAAGACTTGGCATACTTGCAAAGCATGCATCCCTTGCACACTCCACTCTTGTCAAGCCCTCCTGCTGGTAATCCTGTGGCAATTCGTTGAAGCATCTTTAGCGACCCATGATGTAGGTGCCCCATGTGCCTGTGCCAAAGTTCACTAACATCTACACAACCTGCCTTGTTGCTCAAGGTTGCATCTGTCTCTCCCTACAACTTGTAGAGATTCTTCACCCTCACACCTATCTGCTTCACTGCTCCTGAAGCTAGATGCTTGAGGTAAGCCTTACCTCTATTGAATATGACATCATACTCTTTGTCCTCAAGGGCAGCTACTGAGGCTATGTTCTTCTTCAGCCCTGTGACGTGAAGCACATCCTTCAGGAGAAGAGGATTACATGACTCCCTCTCAAAGTTGACAGTACCAACTCCCTTGCTAGCATACTTGCCATTATCTCCAAGCTCGATATCTACCTGCATATCCTTCTCATCTAGCTGGCTAAAATACTCCATGTTCCCAGTCATATGGAAAGAGGCTCCTAAAACAATATACCATATACTGCTCCCTATTGAGCTTTCCATGCAAGCTATTAATGAGAAATCCTTCTCAAATTGAGAGGCAAACTCAACTACCTCAGCTAATACAGCTACATGCTCCTTATTCGACCCCTTCTTCCGATTAGGACACTTAGAAGCATAGTGTCCAAAAAAATGGCAATGGAAGCATTTGATCTTACTTAGATCCGTCTTCTTCTTGTCACCCTTTTGACTGTTCTCGCTCTTCCCTTTGCCTTTCTTGCCTTTGACTTTTCCTACAAGAGCAAGATTTTCCTCCTCCTCAACCTTGGAACCCTTGCCACTGCTACTAGAAGTCTCAACTAGTTTGAGCCTTAGCTCCTCCTGGATGAAGTCACTCCATAGGTGTTCCCAATCCGGCAACTTATCTCGTCCAGTAATGCTTTGAACAAAAGTATGCCAATCTTTGGTAAACCCATTTAGAGCCACACGCACTAGCTCTGTGTCCATGGGTTGCTCTCCAACAACTACTAGCTCATCACGAACTTCCTGAATTCTGGTGAGATAGGTAGTTACACACTCACCCTTCTGCATCTTGATTGTCCTCAGCTTCTCTTTGAGGACCATCTTCTGGTTCTCGGAAGAATTTTGGTAGAGCTTGACTAAGGCATCCCACATGTCCTTAGTTGTATCTTTACCTGCAACATGAGGGACTACATGATCCCGAAGTCCATCCAGGATCATCCTCTTGGCCTTGGCCATTTGCCTTTGGAAGAGCCTCAACTGTCTGGATTTGAAGGTTTTGCAACACCTTTTTCAGTGAATTCCTTCAACCCAAACTCGTCCAACAAGAACGATATCCAAACCTTCCAAATACCAAAATTTGAAGAGCCATCCAGTCTATCCTACTCTCGCAATCCTAATCTTGTGTGAGTTGTCATCTTTCAACCTTGAAGACTATGTGTTGATTGATTTCTGTTCACAACTCTAATACCATGTAGAATTTCCACGAAATTTTGATCTACTAATATGAACAATCTGAAAACAATTTTCTTTTCATTTAATCACATAATTTCTCTACTAGAAGCAGCGGAATAGGAACATAAATAATTGCACAAATTCACACAATAGAACACAAAAAAATTCTAGGAACCCAACAAAGAAAACCCTTACTTGCTTGAGAATTTTATTTCAGAAGAATAAGCTACAAATATCTTACAACCAACTTGTCTCAATCAGAAAATACAATATTTTGTCTGCCTTAAACTAGGCTTGAAACACCTGCTAGAATGTTGATCTGCTCCTCGAAAACTGTGCAAACCCGAGCTCCTAAATCTATGCACATTCCTTAGGAAATAGGCCCTTATTTCCTAGCGCATTCCCAACTCCTAAAAAATAGGAATTTCCTCACATTTTTCAGCGCACATCTTAAAGTTGCCTTCCTTCTCCAACTTGTACAAGAGAAAAAACTTATTGGCTCATTCCTCCACAAGCTCACTTGCACACAAACTCGTGTTCATGTTATGAATACAAGGTGTTCCTTCAATCTCCTTATAAGCACTTTGAATAGGCTATTGTTAGTGAATTCTATATTTGGGAAGTCGAACTAGTGTTTTTCTAGTTAACAAAAGTCAACACAAGTTGTTAACTAGTCTCTCCTAAAATTTAAAAGGATAACTTGACATGTTCTTTCAATTCCCAAACTAACCCACACTAGAGAACAAATAAGTCGATTATGTTGCACAATTTTTGTCAAAGTTCCGAGGTAGCAGATATGCCAAACTTTTTCAAAGGATCGGATCATTAGTCATCAGTTTATTGAGTCACTATAAACTCATTTTGCAAATCTATAATGTAAATGATGATAGTAAGATCATGTGTGTATGTAACAACCTAGGTAAGCCTATTATTTTGGCGAAAGTTTCATCCTAGGAGGTTTTTCGTCTCACTCATTCATTTGTGTTTTTAAACACAAATGGTCAGCAAAATTTTTCCCTCCAGCCTCACCCCAAAGCTAGGGTGGAATTCTTCGTCCAAGTCTTAAGTGACTCTTAGTGTTTTAGTCAAGTCTTATGTAAAAGTGACTTGGAAAAATTTAAGCTAGTTGGATAAATTATTTTATTACAAATCATTTGGTCTACTAGATCATATTGAGTCGCGGAATTGGGTATCTAATTTGAGGGTCTGAGCCAAACAGGCATTCCCCCTTTGAGGATTGAATTTGTAAAAATCTTATGTAAAATATATTTTAGTACATGGTCCCTCATACTTAGACACCATGGCTAAAATATTAGAGGGTGGAAAAAATATTAAATCCCCTTAAATGTCAATTAATTAATTTTTCTGGCAAAAATTAAATTAATCCTAAGCCAAAAATATTAATTAATAAGAGTCAAAATTAAGAGTCTAAGAGAAATTAAATTCTCCAAGTGGAAAAATTCGTGGGTATCAGAGGAATTAATTTTTTAAGCTCCCCACCAAGGGAATATTGGAAATTTCAAGAAAAATTGAATCCTTGGACCTTGGTGGTTAAGTCAAAGTCAAGTTTTTGAGGAAATTAACTCAAAATAATTAATTTTGAGCTAATAAAAAAGGGATTTAATGATAAATTCGAAAATTCCTCGAAATAAATATTTTCAACGACTGAGATTAAAAGATTATCAAAGATTTATCGACGGCCAAGATTATTTTGACGAGGATCAAGCCAACTAGCCGTTATTTTTACACTTGGAAGATTTATCTATAAATAGAGAGTCATTTGAGTCTCAAGCCATCTGATGTTTGGCTAAGAAAATTTTGCAAAAAAACTGATGTAACACTATTGTCCCGCTGGGAATGTTTATTGAATCATAATAAAGACTTTCGGAAGCAGTTCATGGTGTTTATTATTCACTGATTTGTGGTATGTGTTGGGTACAAGCTTTCTTATATTGTGCTTAAATTTTTTAAAGTTTATTCATTCATTAGATGGTGATAAGAACATTCTATTAATAGATTTTGGGTCTATTTTAGGTGATTTGATTCATCATATGTCTAACAAGCTTTTTGGAGGAAAATATATAGTGTTTGCAGGTTCCCCAGTCATTGGGCTCCAAGTTCACAAACAGTGGACATAAGTCGACCTTGTTTGGACTTCAGATATTATCTAACTTCGCTAAGGTTGTAGCTTGCATTTATTTTCCAAAGTATTATTAGCCATTTATCAAAGAAAAACTCCATAAAAAAATATTTCTCAAAATTTCTTTTAAAAAGCATTGTATATTTGTAAATTTTGTAAATAAATTTGTACATAATTTTTTCTAATTGGGGTTTTGGAATTTTTAGGGTTTTGTATATATTGGGGTTTTGCATATATTTTTTATCTCCATTTTTTGCAAATGAAATCAAATGAAAGACTTGGAATAGAGCTAGATCTAGGCCCTTGAGGGTAAGATCTAGTTTCCAAAAATTTTGCAGGGTCATCCATTAAAGAAATTGAGCAAAATTTCAGATCTGAAGCAAGTTAATTTTTCTGAAGCAAGGGTTTCAAATTTCAGCCCTCCCAGGGCCGGATCCAGTGCCTCCAAGGCTAGTGTCTCCCTCTCATAGCCCTGCATCAGCCTATTAGGTTCTTGCATCACCTTTTCTGGCCTCCCAGAGGCCTGCATCAGCCTCTAGGCCTCTCGGCCTTCCCTCTTTGGCCCAACGCTGAGGGTTTCAAGCCTTTTTTGGCCTAGCCGTGGGCCCTAGGCCACTCAGCCCTCCTCCTTGACCTTGGATGGTTGCCTTTAGGGCTAACCGTGAGCTTTTCAAGCCCCCTCCTAGCCTCTTCCACCTCTGTCCTCCTCTCGGGCTCCTCTTTGCCCTTCACTCTCCCTTTTTTGCCCCCTTTTTAGCCCTCATTCAGCCTCTAACCCTAGCCGATAGCCCTTAGAGGGCTTTCTCCCTCCAACGTTAGGCCTTCTTGGCCTTTTCTTGCCTACTTAGCCTCTTCTTGGGCCTTCTAGGCCCTCTCTTGCTCAACGCTAGCCCTATTGGGCCTAATGGTGCCTTCTTTTGGCCCTAGTTTGACCTTGCCTATCTTTAAGAAAATTTTGGGACTGAAGTTTGGTGTGTTTTGTAGAAAATTTGGCCCTAAGTTGGTGTTTTCAGGTGGCAAAATCATTGGAGAAATTTTGACAAGTTTTGGGCAAGTGATCTACAAGGCCTTGGGCCTAGGGTTTGCTCTCTAAACCCTCATTTTATCTTTATTTTGCTACAGCTATAATATCTTCTTCATAACAGTGACATAAGTGCCCTAAAATCACAACTAAGTGATCTACAAACTCTAAAAAATTCATAATAAAATTATCCTAAATTTTTTGCCATTTGGGCATTTGAGTATCTCTACATGCCCAATGTCTCTACATAAAAGTGAAATCAAAAGCCCAATTGGCTAAAATTCTCCTAAATTTGCATTAATAACTTACCTCCAAGCATAACCTTGGTTGATAGACTCTTAGAACACCTTTTTCTTCATTTAGCTTGAGGGATTTGATTCTTTCTAGTGGTTCAAACAGTGACTTCGTAGTCGTCAAAGCCATAGTCTCTACAGCGCCAAAGGCACTGGGTGGATGGAACATAGGGGAAGGTATCGTTAATCAAAGCCTTTGCTTGCTTCCCATTAGCTTCCATCGCACAACCTACTCTAAAGTTTGATCTCCAAAACAATTAAGAGAGAGGTTCCATTTAGACTAGGCATATAATCTAAAATTTACCAAAATCTTTGCATCGCACTTAGATCTTAGGACTTGCATCTCATATAGGTTAGTTAATTATCTAAGCAACAGTTGTCCATCCAGTTACTTGGCTTAAATTTGTAACAAGCAAGATTTTTGACTCCATAAGGCACTGGCCTCATTTCTAAATCCTTAATCTTGCTAAATTTCATCAAGTAGCTAAGCTATTCAATTGTGTCTTCCCAAACAAGTTGGTTCCCAACTTGTCTTTTATCATCTTTCTTCCATACGGACTACCTCCCATACCCTGTTGTTGGGAGACAGCTAGAATGGAGAGGTCGGGGATCAAGGTAACAACCCCTGACCTGATCAGTTGTCACGGTGCCTATATGAACTGAACGATAACAGGTCCTCCACAAACTCGCACTACGTTAGTTTTTGTAGCATCGGATGTGTTCTAGCCACGAAATTTGGTGGAGAAGCTAGAATGCATGAGATCTCCAAAACCCATAAATCGTTTATGGAAATTCCACCTAGAGATGACTTAATTAGATTATTAACCATTTTTTTATATTTCCTAAGTCTAAACTTAGGAAAACTGGTTAATTAATCATAATTAATTAAATCAAGGTGAGAATAGTCTAGAAACTTACACAAATTGATCTAGAAATGCTCTGAGCCATCGATTAAGATTTAATCTTGGTCGTTGGAGTCCCAACAAGAAGATATAAGAGGGGATCAATGTGGTGATGGAGAATACATGTGTGCAGTTCGATTTCCTTGGCAGATCGATTTCCGAAGAGCAGCAGAAGTTGCCGGAGAGTCAGAGATTGAAGCAAAGGCAGTGAGGGGCAGAGACAGTGATCCGGAGGAAGTTTTCCAGATCCGAAGAGGCAGCAGCAAGGAGGTTGAGATATTCCCAATGTGGCAATGCAGAGGACTACACAATTGCTTAAGAAGAGCAAATCGATTTTGCTGGAGGAAAAATTGTTTTCAGTGCCAGAGGTCGGACAGAGGTTCGAAAGTGCCGCAGAAGCAATTTCCTCAGCAAAGACAGGCAAAACGACTTCATCAGAGGCAGTTTAGAGGTTAGACATCATAGGGCCTGCGCAAGCACTGTGCAAAGGCTAACGCAGAGAGTCCAAGGGGACGAGTTTTCTAAAGGAAAGTTGTGTCAGGGTTGCTTGTGGAAGAAGGGTAATTCCCTTACATAATTTGGCCAGATGTTTTTATTGTTTGGATTGTCAGTTGGGCATCCATAGATTGTACTCAGATTTCACTACTGCATAATAATAAAACCCTCATCTGCTGCACCAGTTTTCCCAAGTTGGTTTTTCCGAGGACATTTGTCCAAAAATAACAGTGTCATTTTTATGTGTTTGTGTGCTAGAATTTTCTCAGTTTCCAACGCTATTTTCTTCCACAGTTTATTTGTGAAGGCTGCAGTGTGATTTATTTGATATTTTCCGTAGCAAATAAATTGCTAAAATAATTAAAATTAGAAAAATAAATTCTAGTTGCTACAATAGGATTTCAGTTTTGAAATTTTCACACAATAGTCAAACTGCTTCGTGAACTCGTCCACATCACTGGAACTCGTACATGACTAAGAAGATCACAAAATCGATTCCTTGAATAAGACATAAATCAAGGAATCCATTCCTTCACTAATTTTCAACACTGCCATCCATTTCATTAACTTTCTTCTCTAATTGAGATAACCTAAATTCTAATTCTTCACTTTCTTCATGAGTCAAGGATGGGTCGTCAGTAGATTTAATTAGTGTAGTAGCTTTCTTTGGAGCCATGTTGGAAAATAATAATAGCCCTCCTCTTTATTACAACCAAAAAAAGAAAATGGATCTTTTAATGAATACTTAGGTCACTAGTAAGTTATGTAACTTAATTTGGAGGATATTAGAATGGCTAAAGCTTTATTGATATATCTTTGAGTTTTGAGGCCTTTTGGATCTGAAAATTTGTTCTGTAATACTCTGATATGTAGTTTCTGCAATTCCACAGGTGTGAACTAAATCTAATGTGCTAACTGAAACTTATAGTAACTTTCCCAAAACTTGTTGATTATTTGGCCTCTTCCCACAAACAAACTTGTATAGCGTGCCACATGTCCAATTCTTAAAATATAATTATGGAACTTGTATCTGAGGTACTGCTACATGTCTCCTGAATTTCTTGATGATTTCATAGTCTAAAAATTTCTAGACAAGAAGATAGCAAAAATACCAAGCTGACCTGTTTAAAATTTATTTCATGACTATTCACAGACCCTAAATTCCAAAGTATAGTGAACCAAATTCTGAAAATGGAACTAAATATTCCCCGAGATTTCTCCTTAATATAGTCCAAAGTTTCATTTTATGAAGCCTTACAGAACAGAGAATCTATAATTGTCGATCGCTTAATTTGATGGTACTCTTGTTCAAGCACACAACCAATGCTTGGGAGAAATATCTACAGAAGGCGTTCAGTCAAATCTAAGAAGTTATACATTTCCAACTTTCAAGGCATTTAGTAGGTTCCAATGAAAATCGATACTTCCAGTCTAGTAAGGTTGACGTTGGAAACTTTAAGACCCCAAATGTTTCAAATGAAAAGATTGTTTGATAGAAGACAAAATAACTAAATTTTCTCCCTTTCTAAAAGTGGATGCTGCAATATAACTTTATTTGAACATCAAATCTCTAGCAAATGTTTAGGGCCATTAACGAACAAAGCAGATAATAAATTCCATTTTCCTTTCTGTTTTGCTCAGCCACTCCAGAAAAACAGTTCCAAATGAAATTTGGGAGATGGCAACCTACTAGAAAACTAGACACCTTCACTATTCTAGCATTTTTTTTGCATGGAAAAGAGTAAAGACTTTCTGAAAGATTCCTCAGTTGTCATCAAACTTGTCAACTCATGACCAAAAGCATCACGACTTTAGAAAAGAAGCTTTCATTCACAATGCTTTCAAGAAAAATCTACAACAATAGAAGCTAATAGCTTATGTGAAAAAAAATTGTGCACACCAACTTACAATCAGGGAAAAAAGGCACAAATTGAAGCTTAGTTACCTAAAAAGATTCAAGAATGCACAAATTAAGATCAAGTTCCTTACATAAATCTCAAATCAGCTTTTAGACTCTCCAAATCCTCTCGTGTGACTAGGGAGGATAACTTGTTGGCTATGTTAATCAAATGATTTGCTACAGCTCCATGATCAGCTGTAGGAACTGTTTTTCCACGAGCTTTTCCATTTGTGCCTGCTTTCCTGTTAAAAAGACTGAGAAGATGGTGAGTATATCACTAGAAATTTTCAAGGCATGTCTTTGTTTCAATATCTCTGTCATTGTCTTTAAATAGCAATGGCAAGGATATAGTAAGAATAACACATTTATGGACTTTTCTTCAGAATTTGTTTTCTAATTTCTATTAAATATAATGATAAAGCATATTAGAAGAAAAGAGGGCAACAGACACACTGACACCACAAGACAAAATCTGGGGAAATTAAACATGCTGCTGCTATGTTGATCCTGACAAAATAAACATCATCGAATAAAACTAGCCCTTGTCCATTTAAACAGTAAGTATAATCAAGTCTAATTTAACAGCCCTGAAGAGGAAGCCAGAGTCATAAATAAGTATAACCCAGGCAATAATCATAAAACACCTGCCAGCTCAAGCGCCCATAGCCACTATGGTGGCTTATAAGGGAACTTGTCATCATTGCAATTTGAAAGCAACTAGCAGGCTTCCACAACAAAATAATCATCCAATAGTCTCCTCTTCATTTGACAAGTACCATACTACCAAATGCATTCCATTAACCAGTTAGAAAAGCAGGCTTGATCTCATAGTTAATATAAAAAATTTTCATCAATTGAAAACAAATTCTAATGCCATGGAGCTACTTACTTGCACACATAAAGGGGCCCTCATTCCTAAATCAGGGCCTACTTCATCATGTATACCCAGTGTATGAAACTGGCCTCACAGATAGAAACATGAATTTCAGACAAAATCCTAAAAATGGTCAATGGGATGCTGGTTTGCTGTGAAGTTGATAGAGCATTAAGACGTGTTTAGTGTATGAAACTGGTCTCACAAAAAGAAAAGAATTTCAACAAAATCCTATAGATGGCCAACAGCATGCTGGTTCACTGATAAGTCTGACAGACTATGAAGACATGTGTTTAGCATATGAAACTGGTCTTGCAGAAAGAAATGAAGTTCAAACAAAATTTTATGAAAGGCCAGACAACTGCTGGTTCATCAAATAGGTTGGCACAGTAATTTGCAGAAACTGGCCTCACAGAAAGAAACATGAATCCGAATATCAGAGAACCAGATAAATGGCCAATAGTGTGATGATTCACTGATGTGTTTACAGAGTATTAAACCCTATGTTTAATATACAAAACTGGTTTTGCAGAAAGAAACATCAATTTCAGACAGAATCCTATGAATGGCCCAACAGGTGTTGGTTCTGATGAGATTGACAGTATTAAACCTTGTGCTTAGTAAATGAAACTGATATTGGACACGGGAGCGTGGTTTAGTGGGAAGCAACGAGGTAATGAGGTTTGTACTAACATTTAGACTCAGGTTCATGCAGATGAGACTGGGTGCAAGTCCTCAGTGACTTCGACAGCCTAGATACACCTCCTCATAGTAGCATGGAAGCTTAGCCAAAGAAATTCTAGAAGAGGTATTACTTTACTGATCGAACAGAAAGAAACATAAATTTCTGATAAATCTATAATGACCCATGGGGATTTAATTTGTTGATGAGGTTGATGGAGTGTTGCAAAACTCAAAAATGAAATAAGTCAGTAGGGGTCAAAATGTCAGAATCCAGGAACAGCTCAAAAAAAAAGAGTGGAACGACTTGAAAGAACTTGGTAAACGTTAAAAAAATGCAAAATATATTTTCAATTAAAATATAAATTTACAGAATAAACACCAAGTTTCCTCTTTAAAAGAACTCTGAAACACTCCTCTCACTGCAAGAAGCACAATCAGTGATGAGGCTGGGTGCAAGTCCTGGGTAACTTCAACAGCATACATACACCCCCTCATAGTAGCACGGAAACTTAGCCAAAAAGATTCTATAAGAGGTATTGCTTTAAAAAAAAAATGAAACTGATCTAACAATATAGAAAAAATAAAAAATAAATTCACACTTACACATTTTTTTTCAAATAAATCATAATTTATAAAAACATTGGTCCTTGTGACTGTTGCCTCAAAATCTAGCAGGCCATGTGAGGGGACTCGCAAGGCAATGTTGAGATTTTCTGTTTTAAATAAAATAGGCAAAAATCTCAGTAGGTGACAACAATAAGAATTTGTTGCTAGATTAGCTCCAGGTTGTTGGGAGAGAGTTAATGCATCCTATATTTGATGTGAGAGGATTTATGAGGCAGTTAGATTCTCCTAGCTATAAAACAGGTATCCATACGGATTGTTTTTTGGGTGAGAGGTTGTGAGGAATTGATTTATGTAATCTCCTGTTTGATTAATAAAGATTGCCGATACCTATGTTTGGTGGACATAGCCCAGATTGGTTGGGTGAACCACGTTAATTTTCTGTGTCTTCTGTGCATGATTTTATCTGTTGTGTATATTTGTTTAATTGTTGCACACCTTGCCTCTAACAAGTGGTATCAGAGCAGTTGGAGGCGTGGCACAGCGAAGGAGGTTCTGTGTTTACCGGGGTCCTGTTGTTGGAGCGTGGCGCTGCTGGACCAGACTGAAGGTGGATCAGAGCTGGCTGAGTTGAACTACTGTTGCATCCATTTGATTGCTGGCACGTATGAAACTAATACCTGCGCACAGATTAGGGAACAAGCCTGCGTAGAGGTGCGTGATTGACCTGCTGGTGCGTATGATTGCCGGTGGTGTGTTGCTGGAGCGCTGAGCCTGCGTGTGAATGCGTATGCCATGGATTGCTGTGCATGGAGGATTGTTGCGTGGTGTATTGGAGCGCAGTTGCGTGCGTGGTGTATTGGAGCGCTGGTGCTGCGTGGAGTTCCGGGAGGTATTGCGTGCTGGTCCCTTGTCTGCTGCACAAAACTCATATTGTTGTGCGTGGAGTCCCAATAATAAATTGCCTGGTGCTGTGTTGAAAAGCCTGAACGCTGGTTAATGCGTGGTGCTGGTGAGTGTGGTTTTGTTTTGGGATTGGCGCGGGATTTTGGAAGTCAGTAACACCAACAACAGAAAGGCGCGGAATATCCAACGCCCGCAGGAGACTCAACGAATAGTATGTTGACGTCTCTAGTTATTTTCATCTTTTGAAAAGATGAAAATGGAGTTCTTTTGGATTTCAAATATATCGTAATCTTCCTTTAAAGAATCTTATAATCAGGAAAATTCTATCATGTGATAACTTTGAAGAATGGCTCGTTGAGAGACAATAAATTTTTTTTAAAGTGTATGTTTTTTTTTTTTTTGTGGTGCGGTGTTGAACACTGTGCGTTGAAAACCGAAAGGGTATTTCGACGGCCACAAATTGCCGAATTGGTAGAATTTGATACTCAGTTTTGTGTATTGTAATTCAGTTTTTTTTAAAAAGCAAAGGCAGTGTCATATAAGGCATAGGCAGTTTTTTATATTAATTGCTGGTATTTAAAAGTTGGATTTGGAGATTATTATTTTTGGTTGATACGAGATGGCGAAAACTTAGAGTGCCCGGTTTGAAATTGAAAAGTTTAATGGCAAAAATAATTTCGAGATCTGGAAGGTGAAGATGTACGATTTGCTTGTTCAACATGGTGTGGCAAAGGCATTGTTGGGCAAATCCAAACAGCCTTACAACATCACAGATAATGAGTGGGCCGAGATGGATGAAAGAGCAATCAATGCTATTCGACTGTGTCTGGCTGATGATGTCCTGTTTAATATCGTGTCAGAAACAACAACTGCTGGTTTGTGGACGAAACTGGAGAAACTGTACATGACCAAATTCTTAACCAATAGGATTCTCCTGAAGCGACAGTTGTACAGTTTGCGAATGAAGGAAGGTACATCGATTGCTGATCATTTAAATGCTTTTAATACTCTTCTTGTGCAATTACAAAGTATTGAAGTAAAAATTCAATCCGAGGATAAAGCTATTACTTTATTGTGCTCGTTGCTGGAGTCATGGGATCATTTTGTTACTTCTATATGTCTTAGTTCATCAGAAACTATTGAGTTTGATGATGTAGTTGCATCCTTATTATCGGAAGAAACAAGGAGAAGGTCGCATTCAGAAACCTCTACATCAGAAGCCATGATGGTAAGAGGTCGTTCGAGAGAAAGACGCTCCAGTAGACCGAGCGACTCACGTTCAAAGTCAAAAGGGAAGAAGAGTAAGGTAAAGTGTTGGTCTTGTGGCAAATCAAGACATTTAAAGAAGCACTGTTGGAAGCGTCAGCAAACTTCTAAAGCAGATTCTTCAACAGAGAAGAAGGAGGCAAATACTACAGATACAGGTTCGGCATTAGGTTCATGTATGAGGTGATGAAGTATTATCAGTTAATGTGTCAAATCATGGGAAACTTGGTTGTTAGATTCCGGTGCATCAAACCACATGTGTATTCATAAACACTGGTTTAAGACATATAAATCAATTGATGATGGTGTTGTGTACATGGGTAATGATGTAACATGTAATATTGTGGGAATTGGGAGTATACAAGTGCAAATGTTTGATGGGACAACAAAAATATTAACTGATGTGAGGCATGTACCAGATTTAAGGAAAAATTTGATTTCATTAGGAGCACTTGATTCAAATGGATATAAAACTGTAATTCAAGGTGGAGTAATGAAAAGTTACAAAGGTATTTTACTAGTTATGAAAGCTAAGAAGGTAGGAAATCTATTTCAGTTAGAAGGAAGTACAGGGTCAGATTATGTGTCTACGGTGTCTGAACATGACAGTAGTTCCATTCACTTATGGCATCAAAGATTGGGGCATATGAGTGAAAGAGGGTTAAAAATTTTGGCTGATCGCAAGTTACTTCCAAATCTAAAGTCTGGAAAGTTAGATTTCTGTAAGCATTGTCTGTTTGGAAAACAAAGTAAGCAAAAAATTTAAAACAGGCAAACATACTAGTAAAGGCATACTTGATTATATCCATTCAGATGTTTGGGGACCAGCCCCTACAACCTCATATGGTGGCTCGTCTTATTTTGTATCATTTATTGATGACTTTTCTAGGAAAGTGTGGGTCTACATGTTGAAAAGGAAGTCTGATGTTTTTTCAGTTTTCAAGCAGTTTAGAGCATTGGTAGAAAACAGCACTGGTAGAACAATAAAATGTTTAAGAACTGACAATGGTGGTGAGTTTACTTCCAAGGAGTTTGACAACTATTGCAAGGATGCAGGGATCGAGAGACATAAGACCACGGTTTATACTCCTCAGCAAAATGGAGTTGTTGAACGCATGAATAGGACTCTTCTAGAGAGAGCAAGGAGTATGCTGAGTAACGCCGGGTTGCAAAAGGAGTTGTGGACGGAAGCGGTGGCAACAACTTGTTATGTGATAAACCGATCTCCATCAACGGCGATAGGCTGCAAGATTCCTCAAGAGGTATGGAAAGGTCACCCTTGTGACTATTCTAAACTCAGAGTGTTTGGTTGTGATGCATATGCTCTAGTGCCTAAACATCAGCGAACTAAATTAGATCCAAAGTCTAAAAGGTATATCTTTGTTGGGTATGGTGTTGGAACAAAGGGATATAGATTGTGGGATCCTACTACCCGCAAAATCATCATCAACAGAGATGTAAAGTTTAATGAATCCTCTCTTGTACAGTTAGATGTAGATAGTAGATTGAAATAGGATGATGTATCTGACTTTCAGCACATTCAGTTTGATAGCATTTCTAATGATAGTCATGATGACCATAGTTCAGATACTAGTCATGAACAGGTTTCAGAATCAGAACATGAACAGGGTTCAGGTATAGATCATGAACAGGTCTCAGATACTGATCATCAAGAAGTTCCTACAGATGGTAGTCAGCCAATCGAGGAAGCGCCAGAAACATCCTTAAGGAGGTCGACAAGAATCAAACGGCCACCGAGAAGGTATGATGATTATGTTACTTCAGTTGCATTTACTGCTAATGACGATGAACCTCTGTGCTATCAGGAAGCAATAGAAGGTTCGAAAAGTGACAAGTGGAAAGCAGCCATGAAGGACGAAATGATGGCCTTAGGTAAGAATGGCACATGGGATCTGGTTGAGCTTCCGAAAGACAGGAAAACTGTAGGGTGTAAATGGGTTTTCAAGCTGAAACGGGGTGTGAATGATACGGAAGACAGGTACAAAGCGAGGCTAGTTGCAAAAGGGTTTTCTCAGAAAGCCGGCATTGACTTTCATGAGATTTTTTCACCAGTGGTTAAAATTGTTTCAATTAGAATTGTGTTAGCATTAGTGGCTTTGCTTGATTTAGAGTTGCAGCAATTAGATGTTAAGACTGCATTTCTACATGGAGACTTAGATGAGGAAATTTATATGGAACAACCGGAAGGGTTTGTTCAGCATCGCAATGAGAAATTTGTCTGCAGGCTCAAGAAGTCATTATATGGCCTAAAGCAGTCGCCTCGGTAGTGGTACAAGAAGTTTGATTCTTTCATGTTGAGTCAGAAATATGTTAAAAGTGAATATGATCATTGTGTTTATTTTAAACAGTTAAATAATGGCATATTCATTATCTTAGTATTGTATGTTGACGATATGCTTTTAGCAAGCAAAAGCATAGAAGAAATCAACAGGTTGAAGGCTCAGATGGCAAGGACATTTGATATGAAAGATCTAGGAGCAGCAAGACAGATTTTGGGCATGGAAATTTTTAGAGACAGGAGCAATGGTAAGCTATGGCTATCACAACAAAAGTATATTGAGAAAATACTTTTGAGGTTTGGTATGAATAATGTGAAGCCTGTGTCAGTCCCTTTCGCTTCCCATTTCAAGCTTTCTTTGAGTTTATGTCCTAATTCAGATGAAGAAAAGGAATTTATGTCTCGAATTCCATATGCTAATGTAGTAGGGTGTTTAATGCATGCGATGGTGTGTACGCGACCAGATATTTCACATGCAGGTGGGGTTGTCAGCAGGTATATGGCAAATCCGAGTAAAGAACACTGGTCAGCAGTGAAATGGGTGCTTCGGTATTTGAGAGGCACAAGTAGTTATTGTATCACTTACAATAAGAGTAGTGAATTTGTTTGCGGATATGTTGATTCCGATTTTGCAGGTGATTTGGATAAGAGAAGGTCAACTTCAGGATATGTCTTTACTCTTGCAGGTGGAGCTATTAGCTGGATGTCAAAGCTACAGAACATTGTTGCTTTATCCACTATTGAAGCAGAATACATTGCTGCTTCTCATGCTTGCAAAGAAGCGGTTTGGTTGAAAGGTTTGTTTGGTGAGTTTGGTAGGCTATAGGACAACATCAAGTTATTTTGTGACAGTCAAAGTGCAATACATTTGGCTAAGAATCCGGCCTATCATAGTAAATCAAAGCATATACCGATCAAGTACCATTTTGTAAGACAGGTTATCACTGAAAGAGGAGTCTCTCTTGAAAAGGTGCATACAAAGGAGAATTGTGCAGACATGTTCACGAAACCAGTTTTGTTAGAGAAGCTACGTTGGTGTTTGGCTTCTCTTGGCTTGCAGAAAAGATAAAGTAATAAAGAAACAGGGCATCAGGCTAATTGTTGTCAAGGTGGAGATTGTTGAGATTTTCTGTTTTAAATAAAATAGGCAAAAATCTCAGTAGGTGACAACAATAGGAATTTGTTGCTAGATTAGCTCCAGGTTGTTGGGAGAGAGTTAATGCATCCTATATTTGATGTGAGAGGATTTATGAGGCAGTTAGATTCTCCTAGCTATAAAACAGGTATCTATACGGATTGTTTTTTGGGTGAGAGTTTGTGAGGAATTGATTTATGTAATCTCCTGTTTGATTAATAAAGATTGTCGATGCCTATGTTTGGTGGACGTAGCCCAGATTGGTTGGGTGAACCACGTTAATTTTCTGTGTCTTTTGTGCATGATTTTATCTGCTGTGTATATTTGTTTAATTGTTGCACACCTTGCCTCTAACAGGCAAGAGGCAGGCTATAGCAGCGATGAGTTAGACTGCCACTGTCACCTCAACACTCTTCTCCTGCTCTTTAGTGGAATTGCACCACGAGGCTTCCCAGTGATCGCCTAAGAGGATATTCTATATTATAAGGCTCAAGGTGCTAAAAGCTTGGGCTAGGTAGAGGTACTCAATGACGAACAATGGCTCAAGGAGATAAAATAAGGGATAGGGTATCATGCACCTAGACTGCAAAGGCACTTTTGACCTAAGGTTTATTGATATGTGGCAACAAAAGACTTTCTAGGCACATATGAACCAAAGAAAGGGTTTCCTAAAAGATAGGATCAACAAAGGAATAAAGCAAGCCCTCTAATTAAGTCTCAAGTTGAAGCCCTTGCAAGGGTTAGGGTTTCTAGGGCACAAAAATATTTAGAGAAGAGAAGTTTCACCATGCAAAAGGCTAGATTTTGAGTTAAAAGGATCACCAAGGCAACACTTAGGTTTTATTACCACTACCACTCATCCACAATTGCCCTAAATCAATTCAACCCTCGCTAGATGCCCTAGAGATTTGCCTTAAAAGGCTTAGAAAATAGAAAAATAAGGAAAAATATTAAGTTTTTGAAAGTTTTTTATCAAACAAAGGTTACCAATGCCTAATCCTACTTGGGTGATGGAATGATTAGGGCTACTTCAGAAGATAAAGGACAAATGCTTGGAGTAAGGGGTGAAAGCTCTTGTTATATAAATCCTAACTATCCTTCTTGTGAGGGGAGAAATTAAATAGGAGAAACTCACTGTTACCAGTCAAATTAGCAGTGTTGGCAAGGTTCAACCAAGACTCCTACACAGGAGTATGTCCAATGTCACCTCAGTGTATTCCTCTTGCTTTACGCCAACTCCCACTAAATGCCACAGGCAGTATCCCTACACACAACAACTCAACCATGAAATTATAGACCAATACCTAAATGAAATATATGGAAGAGGTAGGAGTTAGTTAAATAACCAAATTCTGATCTGATTTATGATATAACAGCAAATTAATATTGCAGACCAGCAATGAGAAATTACTCAATATGCCAAGAAAATGGGCTTTAAAATGCCACAAATTGAGTATGAAAACTTCTTACCACAATAGAAGACAAAATAGAGTTGTTATACCTGTTCTATATGGCTTGTAAGAAGACAAGGTACTTGTTCAAACCTGTAACTTTAATATTTCTGGAAAGTAAATCAGGCCAGTAAGCATAGGGCCACTTCAGGGGCCTGAAAATAGCCTTTAGTGAACATGAAACTCAGGGGACTTTGTTGGAGATGTTAGTACTATCAAAGAGCTTTCCAATGAGCACAAGAACATTAATTTTTAATAAGTAGTTTAAAGATATTAAATCTGCAATACAACTACCCACAAATAAGCCTACAACTGTAAGGGCTGAAAATTGACTTTGCCAAAAACAATGATTAGACCTGGAAATCTTTTTGGACAGCCAAGTATATGATCTAATAGTTACTAATTAGTCAATGAAAAATCTCTTTAGATCAATTTCGATGGATACAAAAGATTTTATCTTCGTTTTCACATATCCCAAGGCCAGGGTTTGCCTCCAATTGCTCCCAATTGTTGTAGATTATTTCCTAGACATGTAATTAGCATTAAAACACTTGGAAATATGATTAGTACAGCAATACAAGGCAAATCAAAGGGATTTGTATTCACCCAAATTGTACACTAGAATGCGACAACTCTTAGAGCAGGGGTTGTCACTCTGATCCATGCCCTCTCCATTTAAGTTGTCTCCTAATTGTAGACTAAGAGGGGCAGTCCCTATGGATGAAGAGATGAACAACTTGTTGGAAACCAACAAGTAAAGGAGACACAACTGAATGGCCTAGCGACATGGTTGAGATTATTAGGCAAGTATGATTATTAAGCACCACTTGATTAGATTTATTTAGATTTAAAGTTAGAGACCAGTGCCTTTTGAGATTGATTACTTGCACAATATAAATTAGTTTACCAACTAACTCGATGAACAGTTGTTGCAATATCCAAATTCTATTCTATACGAAGTGCAGGACCTAGTTCTATATGAAATACAAGCTTTTGGTTATTTTTAATTATATGTCTAATTTAGATTTATCCTTCTCAATTCTTTTGGAACTAGTCTCGAATGCAAGTTATAGAAAGAAGTCCACAAGAAGGAGGCTAAGGCCTCATTAATGATACCTCCCTTGGAGTTCTAACCACCTAGGTGCATCCGTTCCTACAAGGGATTGCCCACAAGAAAACTGCAAGGTATGTTAACTACAAATGAGGATCTAAAGTCCGCAAACTAATTGGAGAAGGTGGTCCTATCTTCTTACAACCAAGCTTATGCTTGGAGGTGAATTTTAAATGCACTTCTAGTCCTAGAATGAGGATGCAAGATATGAGTGAATGCTTCAATGAGATTATCAAGTGGATTAAGTACTTCAAGACAAATTATTTAAAATCCAAATGCTTATAGTGATATTCAAATTAAGATCAATTAGGTGAAGCACTTAAAGAACAATTGAATGACTATCTCAAATGAAGCAAGATAAACAATTCCAATGAAACACAAGTGGTGACACAATGATACATAATTAGCAAAAGATTATTAGAATTTCACTTATGGTCACAAGAACAAATTAGAGCACTTAATGAAACAATGAGACAAGGCTAGCAATTCAAATGAGATTAGCAATTCTAAGAGCTTATTAATATGTCAACAAGATTTTATCTTATGATTAGCAATATTACTCAATGATTAGACCCAATAGCAAGTTACCACTTAGATCATAGGCCAATGAAGCACATTAGATGACAATAGAAACAAGCTCAAAATGAGATTGCTAACAGTGATTAAAAAATGAATGTTAGATACACAATGTGTTAGTTTTTATAGCATTGGAGGTGTTCTAGTCTCGAAACTTTGTGGAGAGGCTAAAACACAGAGGTTCTCCATAACCCATAAATCGTTTTTGGAAATTCCACCTAGAAGTGTCTCAATTAGATTATTAGCCTATTTTTAAATATTTCCTAAGTCTAAACTTAGGAAAAGGGGTTAATTAATCAATATTAATTAAGAAAGGTGTGAATCATCTAGAAACTCACACGGATCGATCTAGATATGATCTCAACCATCGATTATGTTTTAATCTTGGTCGTTGGAGTCCCAACTGGAGATTATAAGAGGAGGTCGATGGGTAGATGGAAAACATACACTTGAGATGATTTTCCTTAGGCAGTTCGATCCTCCAAAGAGTAGCAGTAGTTGTCAGAAGAGTTCGAGCCAGAGAAGGGAAGCAGAGACAGAGAGGACCAAGGACAATGATCCAGGGGAAGTTTTCCGGATCCGTAGAGACAGCAACAAGAGGCTGAGTTATTACAAGTGAGGTTGCGCAGAGGACTGCGCAAGCAACTTCAGAGGGCAATTAGATTTAGCTGTGGGGAAATCAATTCAACTTCCAGAGGCCGAGAAAGTCTTCCAGAAGGCTGGAGAATCATTTCCAGTAGCAGAGTCAGACAGAACGACTAGATCGGAGGCAGTTTCGAGCTAGACGTCAAAGGGTTTGCGCAAGCACTGCACAAAGGCTAGCGCAAGGGGTCCAGGAGGACGAGCTTTTGAAGCCAAGTTGTGTCAGGGTTGCTTGTGGAGGAAGGGAAATTCCCTCAGATAATTTCAGCCAAATTTTCTTGCTGTGGATAGCCAATTTTGTTGAGAAATCTAGGGCATTTAATGTTAACAATTTCTCTGCTTAATAATTGCTTGTGATATGTTTGTTCTTCAGTTACTTATGATCTTTCACTTTGTTAGTCTATTAGTGTGTTCTTTTTCATCAAGACAATTACCAAAATAAAGACAAGTGACACAAAATATAGGCTTCTCCAGCCAGGGCCAAAACCTCTCACCTCTAGAGAGGAAAACCCGATAAAATTCTTCTTCTACATCTTCAATTGATAAGTACCAAGACCATGACACTGACTCTTGACTCTAGTATCCTCTTTCAAGAACCTTGTCACCAACCTAGACTTCCTTATCCTTCCTTCTCTTGCTCCTTCTAGAGAAACTTGGTCTCTACTTCTTATGCTACACCTTCACAATTGCCCTAGAGAATCTCAGTCTCTAGGTCTTCTAGAGAAACTCGGTCTCTACTTTTCTATTCTAGAGGATTCCTTCCTTCGCTATCCCAGAAGAAACCTATTCACTGCCTCCCAGAAGATTCCTTCTTCACTGCCCCAAAAGATTTTGCTACCCTAGAAGAATCTACTTCACTATCCCAAAAGAATCTGCTGCCCCAGAAGAATCTACTTCGCTGCTCCAGAAGATTTTGCTTCGATTTACCCAGAAGATTCTTCCTTCGATACCCTAGAAGAGTGTCATTTTTACCTTAGAGAAAACCCTTTCTTACTGCCTCCTTTTCACACTTCTTTCTGCACTTCTTCGCTAGAATTGAGTTCGAACTTGATGCTTAGAATGGAGGCTGAGTTCCCCTACTTATACCCCTCTTCTCTGGGTTTGTAGGCCGACTTGTTCTAGCAGCTCCTTCGATGTTTGTAGGCCGACTTGAAGAGGTTTGGTGACAAGTTCTTTGGAGGATACTTTACATAGACAAGATGACCTTTTACAAAGTGTAACATGACTTCATTTACATGACAATGACTCTTATATTTTATGACTAGAAAACAAATAAATCCTAAAGACTATCAATGGGAGTCTTGAATCAAAAACAAAATCCTTTCTCATGAAACCCATGAAGCAAGTCAATCAAATAATTTTCATTTTCCTTATTTACATCTCTTTACATAAAATCATAATTATGTGTCATTATGAAGACCGAACCTAGTTACATCTTTCAACACTCCCTCTTAACTAGGGAGGTATTCATAATGGTACCTTGAACTTTCTCTTAAGAAGAATTTGGATTTGTAACTCATTTGTATAGCATCATACCAACTAGCATTTATATAGCAAGGCCTTGACTAACAGCTCTATCCATAGAGCAAAATGCTAGTGAGACAAATGATTTATAGACATCTTCAGCATTGTCTCTCTTAGAACATATCCTACCTGAGTTCTCTCAGGATATGCTCCATGAGGACTGTTCCTTTCTTGGACTCCCCAGACCCCAAAAGAATATCGATCCCCCATGACTACTCTTCCATGGGATTCCCTAACTCATCCCACCAAAGCAGTAGATGTCAAATGATTACACAATCCTCCATTCTGTCTTCTCAGGTAAAGCACAAAACAACATGTCTATCACTCCTTCTTATACCAAGAGATTTTATTCCTTTTATGTAACCATTCCTATCACAGAGGAATGTACCTAAGCTTACGGCTTAGAAATTTCTGAGTTTCTTCCAAGTAAAAAACTTCTTCTCAGGCTCCCTCTTAACCAAGGACCTATAGAACACTTAGTTGCATGAAGAGATCCTTTCTTCGATGTCATGGATTTCTTTTAAGGAATCTTCAACTTTTGGGAACTTTTGTATAGAGGACACAGATCATACATCTCTTTTGTCCATGAGTTAGTCATGTCCCTAACTCATCAGAAAGTGATCCATCAGATTTTCCATCTGGATTTGCTTCATGTCATTTTGCTTTCATGCCATATTTCTGGAAGAACATTACATCCTTCCATATGGTCTGCTTGGAAGTCATTCACAGATCTTCCCTTTTACAATTCTACAAAATCCCAACCAGATGTTAGTTCAAAAATAATCAATGTACATTTCAAATTAGAATTACCTTTATGATGATCTTTCACCATGACATCTTCCTGTAAGTATCGGCATCCTGCAGATTGACACATCTTCCATAGATATTTAGTGTCAAGGATCTCTGTTTTTTTTCGACTTTTTCCGGGAGATATTCTAGTCAAATCTTCTTGGACTTTGAATGTCTTCTATCATTGTTGTATATTATCACGATCTCTTCCTTTCTTTTCATACACTTTATTCCCAAAAAAGCTTCCAATCTTGATTGTAGTTAGCTTCCTTACGTTGCATATATTATGTTGATTTCATCTAGTGTGACTTATGCTCTTCTGCAACACCTAGGAGGAGGAGATCCTTTCTTCTCTAGATCATATTGTAACCATATGATTTTCATAATAATCCATATGAGCATACCACATTTTTCTTTCAATCATCCAGACTTCCTATTGTAGCATTATCTGAAAGGACTTTATCATTCAGGCATGCTTTCCTTGTTGTGTCATCAAATTATTCCTTGAATCCCACAAGTTGGAATTCCTTAATGAAAAACTTTTGCTTCCTTTCTCTATCAATGAGTCCTTTGATGAGAATTCTATCAGAGAAACTTGAGGATATTTTATGTCCTCATTCGGAAAATGTTTTCTTCTATGATGATCCCAGTCAATGATGATCTTTTGCTTCTTATAAATACTCATGAGGTTTCCTAAGAGCTTCCTAATTAGTAGTATTTGGACCAGACATACTTTTTTCCATGTCACAAGCTCTCTCTTCTAATGTTTCTATGTTATTTTTCTAATGAGATGCATCCTATCTAATTTTAAACTGCATCAAGACCATAATTTATAAGTGAAAAGTACCTTCTTAAGAAGAAGATCATCTCAGTCATAGTAGAGATCTTTTACTTCTTCATTCTTAGGCTTCTTGGACTCAGGTTCTTGCACTTCTTCAATAATGTGTGCCCCTTCTCCTGACATCCGAAGCACCTTATCTTATCCATGTTCTTTTTCCTTGAGGGACCAAACTTTCCAAATTTTCCCATTCTTCTTGTCATTGTAGCATATGCTTGATTCTGTTCGCTTGGTCTGACATCAACCTTTGCTTTTAGTCCAGATTTTTCGATCTTACATAGTGACCATAAATCTTGAAATGGAGTAGTTTCTTTCTTTCCATATAAGCTTGAAGTGAAGCTACCCCATTCTTCTGGTAGTGCATTTAGTACCACTATGGTCATCTCTCTATCAGACATAACTTCTCCTAGTTCTTGTAGTTGATCTCGAATTTCTGATATCCTCATGAAGTATGAGGCTATTCCATCTTCCTTGGATATCTTTAGCTTGTAGAGTTCTTGCCTTAAGGAGATTACTTCTCCTGCGGTACTTACAGAAAACAACTCTACTAGTTTGTCATACATAGCTTTTGCAGTTTCTAATTTTGATACATATGGGATTAGAGAATCTTTTATAGATTCTATGAGAATCCTTTGAGCTCTGACTTCTTCCTTCATGTATTTGCCATGAGCTTGAGTATCCTCTTTTGGAGGCTGGGTTATTGATCCCTTAATGTGAACCATGACCTCATTCTCAATAAGATTGAGGTCAATCCTTTTCTTCCATGCAAGGAAGTTTGTAGCTCCAACTAGTTTATTGATTTCCTTGCAAAAATATATTTTAATATTATCAAATATAGTCATGGAATTACTTGTCAAATCGCTGCTTGCTTCCTCCTTGATGTTGATGGATGGCCTTTTTTTATCAGAGAGAGGTTGATTTATGATCCTTTGATGATCTGAAGTGCTTCTAGGGTTTTACTTTTTCTTCCTGCTTCCTTCTTATGATGTAGGTCTTGGATTTGTTGATAACCTTTGACTTGCTTTGATTCCCCTTTTGAAGTTTGATTTGTATGTCAGCTTGCTTTGTCTGCCCTTTCTTGTCTTTAGCACCTTAGCTCTGATACCATGTTGAGAAATCTAGGGCATTCAATGTTAACAATTTCTCTGCTTGATAATTGCTTGTGATATGCTTGTTCTTCAATTACTTATGATCTTTCACTTTGTTAATCTATTAGTGTGTTCTTTTTCATCAAGACAATTACCAAAATAAAGACAAGTGACACAAAATATAGGCTTCTCCAGCCAGGGCCAATGTGAAAATTCCTACACTCTGAAAGAACCCCTACTACAGAAAATCTGAATCTACTTCACCTACTTGATTTTTAATATATATTAACCAATTTATTCTTCTGAAAACTGAAGCAAATTACTTTTGCAGCCTACACTAATTAAATATTTGATTTCATGAAATAGAAAACAGAGAAAAGAACAAGATACATAGGACACACTTATTTTTGGACACAATGGTCCCCGGAAAAAACCAATGCAGAAAATATGGTGCAACAGTTCTGAGGGTTTATTATTATACAGAAGAAATATCTGAATACAAATCTAGGATGCTCATCAAGCAATCCTTTACAAAGAAAATACTAGTGGAAAATCTGAGTGAGTTTTACCTCAATTCACCCAGTAGAATTACGGCTGATCTGGCACAAGACTGGCTAACCCCGACTATTTCTGCGGTTGCTCTTCATCAGCACTATGTCAACTTCTTTGCCCTCTGCGTCAGCTTTCCCAATTGTTCTGGCAGTTCCCGACAGTTCCGGTAGTTCTCGGTAGTTCCCGCATTTCCCGGCAGTTCCGCCAATTTTGAATTTTGCGTTCTGCGTCTGCTCTCCCGACTGTTTCGGCAGTTTTGGATTTTGCGTGACAGGAAACTTTTCTGCGTCCTCTCCCGACTTCTGCGCTGCCTCTCTGCAAGCTCTCTCCGCCTCTTTGTCAGTATTCTCTGGAAAGTCATCTCGGATTCTCACTACCCCTCTGCCACAAGATCTCCCCAATCGATTTTCCTCCTGAGAACTTCTCACCTCAGAAAATCGATTTCCTCAATCTCTCTGTGTGTGTTTCCAAATGAACCCCAAGCCTCCATTTTATACTTGTCCTGTTGAGTCTTCAATGACCGAGATTAAGCCTTTAATCAACGGCTAAGATTAAAACATCACTCAATCCGTCTTCTAGATCATTCTCACCCATATTTTGATTAATACCCATTATAATTTCCCTAAGTTTAGACATAGGAACTCCATTAAAAATATTAATTATTTTAATAAAATACAACCTAGGTGGAATTTCACCAAACGATTTTTGGGTTCTTTAGAACTCATGTACCTTAGCCTCTCCACCAATTTTCAAGGCTAGAGCACTTTCGATGCTACCAAAAACTAACACTCCCTCTTAGCGAGGAAAGTGCTCTAGCAACAATGTGCACCTGCATGCTGCTCTGTTTCTGAAGCACCTCCTTTCTGCATTGTTGTTGCCAATGTACTGCTGCATCTCTATTGTATGTTGTTGTTGCATCTGTACTACAGCTCCCACTCAAACGCTGCATTTGCTATGCTGATAGCACTGCCACTGCTAACACTGCATCCGTACTGCAACTCAGTTGCTGAGAGAACCAACTGAAAAACATCCAAAATTAGTTGACCTTAACTGTGTTCAGCATAATACAATGAATGTTGGAATCTCACTGTTGTTGACCATCTGAGTCTTCTGCGCTACTGCTGACTTCTGCAATGTGCTATCTACACTGTCGCCAACCTTGCTCTGCGTTGATCAGTCTCTGGTCCCAAGCTACTGCATCTATCCTCCAAACAATCCACTGCATCATCTGACACTAAGTTCATCTCGTTATTGTTGAATGTTGGGCTCCCGTAGCAAGGAATTGATCCAAGAGGTGGACTCCTCAAGGATCCTGCCCATATGTAGTCCTCCTGACTACAACTCAATATTTCCCCATCTCCCTCCTGGAGATGCGTGGGTACTCATGGCATACTTATCCTTGTCGATCTTTGTTGAAAAAGCCTTAAGATCATGTTTCTCATCCTTATCCCTTTTCTTCAAAGGACATTGAGATGCATAGTGGCGCATCTTGCCACAACTGAAACATTTCACCTTCGAAATGTCCTTTTGCTTCAATTTCTGCTGACCCTTCGATGCTAGAGTTGCATTCTCCTCCTCCTCCCTCGTCTTTGTGCCACTCCCACTGCTTCCACTAAGGTTGACCTTCACTAGGTCCCTCCTTAACTCCTCTTGTTGAAGAGCCACCCACATCTCCTCCCATGAAGGTAGTTTTTCTCTGCCCAACATGCTTTGGACGAAAACTTGCCATTCATTTGAGACTACATTCAGGGTTATCCTCACCATCGTGGTTGGTTGAGGAGTGGACCCCACTACAACACGCTAGTCTCCAATGTCCTGAAGACGCTGAACATAGAGGTACACCCCTTCTACTTTCTACATCAAAGTCCGCTACAACTTCTACTCCAAATACATCTTTCGTTGTTCGGTAGAGCCTTCATACAGAGAAGACAAGGCTTCCCACATCTCGTGGGTTGTATCCTTACCCGGCAAGTGTGAGACCACATGATCTCGAACTCCATCGAGAATGAGCCTCTTTGCCTTCTCTTGCTCAGCCTTGTACTTCTTCTTTTGATCGTTGTCAGCAGGAACAGCTACAACACTATTGACGTAGGCTTCTAGATCATATTCCTTCAGAACAACTAAGATTTTGGTCTTCCATATGACATAGTTGGAAGCTCCTTCCAACCTGTTTTGAGCCCATGCGATGCCATTTCACCCAATTGTCGAACTGACTCCTCTAGTCACTGCTTAGCACTGCTCAGCTGCTCGGCAAGTGAGAAATTAGAACTTTCTAGCGGAAAGTTCTTTGAGGAGAAAATTCCCCTTCTACTTGTCTTTGTTCTTTTCCAGCGGATTTCTACCCGGGCAAAAACTGCGCCCTTCAAGCACTACGCTAAGGCTCTACGTCACTCCCTTTGCCTCTGCAAACTCACGAACTGGAAATCGTACCTCTATGTCGTCTAACTCAGAGAAAGATTTCCTCGGATTTGCTTCCCGGCAAGGACTGTGCAATCCCTTCAAGGGAATTCGAATTGCTACCAAGTGCAGCTGTCGGCCTCACTGCTTAGCACTGGATTTGCTCTTCTTGTTTCAAAATCAATGCTCCGATACCATTTGAAAATTCCTACACTCTGAAGTTACCCCTACTGCAACAAATATGAATCTACTTCACCTACTTGATTTTTTAATATACATTAACCAAGTTATTCTCCTGAATACTCAAGCAAATTACTTCTGCAGCCTAGACTAATTAAATATTTCATCTCATGAAACAGAAAACAGAGCAAAGAACAAGATACATAGGACACACTTATTTTTGGACACAATAGTCCCCGGAAAAAACCAATGCGGGAAAACCGATGCAGCAGTTCTGAGGGTTTATTATTATGCAGGAGAAATATCTTAATACAAATCTAGGATGCTCATCTAGAAATCCTTTACAGAGAAAATACTGGCAGAAAATCTGAGTGAGTTTTACCTCACTTCACCCGGCAAAATTCTGGTTGATCTGGCACAAGACTGGCTAACCCCGGCTATTTCTGCGTTGGCTCTGCGTCAACCCTGCATCACCTTCTCTGCCCTCTATGTCAGCTCTCCCGGCTGTTCTGGCAGTTCGGATTATGCTTTCTACGCTGGTTATGCATCAACTCTCCCGGTTGTTCCAGCAGTTCTGGATTTTGCGTGACAGGCAACTTTTCTGCGTCAGCTCTCCCGGCTTCTACATTGCCTCTCTGCAAGCTCTCTCCGCCTCTCTGTCAGTATTCTCCGAAAAGTCCTCCCAGATTCTCACTGCCCCTTTGCTGCAAGATCTCCCCAATCGATTTTCCTCTTGAGAACTTCTCACCTCAGAAAATTGATTTCCTCAATCTCTCTGTGTGTGTTTCCAAATGAACCCCAAGCCTCCATTTTATACCTTTCTTGATAAGTCTTCAACGGCCAAGATTAAGTCTCTAAATTAAAACATGACTTGATCCGCCTTCTAAATCATTCTCACCCATATTTTGATTAATACCCATTAATATTTTAATTTCCCTAAGTTTAGATTTAAGAACTCCATTAAAAATATTAATTATTTTAATAAAATACAATCCAGGTGGAATTTCACCATTGTTTTGGGGTTCCTTAGAACTCATGTGCCTTAGCCTCTCCACCAATTTTCAAGGCTAGAGCACTTCCGATGGTACCAAAAACTAACAGCCAAAACCTCTCACCTCTAGAGAGGAAAACCCGATAAAATTCTTCTTCTACATCTTCAATTGATAAGTACCAAGACCATGACACTGACCCTTGACTCTAGTATCCTCTTTCAAGAACCTTGTCACCAACCTAGTCTTCCTTGTCCTTCCTTCTCTTGCTCCTTCTAGAGAAACTAGGTCTCTACTTCTTATGCTACACCTTCACAATTGCCCTGGAGAATCTCGATCTCTACTTTTCTATTCCAGAGGATTCCTTCCTTCGCTATCCCAGAAGAAACCTATTCACTGCCTCCCAGAAGATTCCTTCTTCGCTGCCCCAGAAGAATCTACTTCACTATCCCAGAAGAATCTGCTGCCCCAGAAGAATCTACTTCGCTGCTCCAGAAGATTCTGCTTCGATTTACCCAGAAGACTCTTCCTTCAATACCCTAGAAGAGTGTCCTTTTTACCTTGGAGAAAACCCTTTCTAATTGCCTACTTTTCGCATTTCTTTCTACACTTCTTCGCTAGAATTGAGTTCGAACTTGATGCTTAGAATGGAGGCCGATTTCCCCTACTTATAACCCTCTTCTCTGGGTCTTTAGGCCGACTTGACAACTAGATGTAGGCCAACTTGTTCTGGCAGCTCTTTTGATGTTTCTAGGCCGACTTTACATAGACGAGATGACCTTTTACAAAGTGTAACATGACTTCATTTACATGACAATGACTCTTAGATTTTATGACTAGATGACAAATAAATGCTAAAAACTCTCAATGGCAGTCTTGACTCAAAACAAAATCCTTGCTCATGAAACCCATGAAGCAAGTCAATATAATAATTTTCATTTTTCTTATTTACATCTCTTTACATAAAATCATAATTACATGTCATTATGAAGACCGAACCTAGTTACATATTTCAACAAATTTTTGAGATACGGATTGCACTCAGATTATATCATTGCTACTTAATAATAAAAACCCTCAGCGACTGCACCGGTTTTCCCAACTTGGGTTTTTTCGGGGGACTTTTGCCTAAAAATAACTGTGTCAAATTTTTGTGTGTGCATGCCAGTGTTTTCTCAGATTGCAGTTTTTCTTCCGTAATATTTTATTTGTGAAGATTTCAATGTGGATTATTCGTTGTTTGTCGTAGCAAATAAATTGCTAATTAATTTACAGTTAGAAGAATATTTTCCAGTTGCTGCAATAGAATTTCAGTGGTGAAATTTTCACACAATGCAACGATGCAATGACAATGAACAATGCAAGAGGAAAGCCAAGGCAAGACTTATATGACCAATTCACCAATAGATTTCTCACAATGCTATCACTGTGAAAATGCACCAGATCTAAAGAAATCAGACCAGCAAGCTATTAATGTTAGATCAGTCCCAAAATCCTTCTTGTAACTCAACCAATTCAATGTTTATTTAGCCCTTTAATCAAGATGATGTTTCTTTAGTATATTAGGCTTACTTAAGAGCAAGATGCCAACAATTACACTGTTGTAACAATTATATTAGAGTGCTGCAAATTCAGATCAGACTTCTGCAATATGTATCAGACTTCAGAAATGCATAGGACAGCCAACATAGATCAACTAGATTGATGAATTAAACCCTTATAATCAATGTATGATGTCTTATATGAGTTATTAGCTTGTTATTTAGTTGATTAGGCTTATGATTTGATTTATATGCCACTGAAATCTTCATGTTCAGATCTGATTTATGCAACAAGTGAAATAGAAGATAGGGAAGAAACCAAACCCTTAAGGCCTCTAGGCCTTTGACCAGTGGTTGATTCAGCTAGTCAAGGCACCAATGAGGCTAGTTTGGCCTTGAGTGCACTTTGTGAGATTCCCAACACCTGCAACCACAAATGTAAGTATAATAGACCAACAACCAAACACCCCACAGGGAAGACAAGATGAGCCTCCTAGGCTAGCAGCGATGGATCCAGTGGCTGGAATGATGAATCAAATAAACTTTTGACCCTTGAAACCCTTACTTGATTGATAATAAGCCTGCAAAACCAAGATTAGCTCACAAAATGGAAAAAAAATTGATGGAAAACCACTGCAAACCCTTGCCCAAATTCATTATAGGCCTGCAAAACAAAGTATTAGCCTTGAAATCACTTGCAAAAATTGAAATTGAGGCCTTCTAGGGTTGCGGCCTAGGCTTGGAGGCCTAATTAGAGTTGCGGCCCTCTTGGAGAGGCCTAAAATGGCTATGTCTAGGCCTCAGAGGCCTGATTAGGGTTGAGGCCTACCCAAAAATGGCCTCTAGCCCTTACAGCCAGGCCAATCTAGCCTCAAAACGCTGAAAGATGCCCCAAAATGACTTCAACCTTGAAAATCCGCCTACAAAACAACTTCAGAAATTTTTTGCTCAAGAAAAACCTCTTTGCAGCAACAGAAAAAACCCTCTAGTGCTAGCAGCTTCCTCGTCCAGGCCTAGCGTCCAAATTTGGGCACTTGGGCCTTGTAGATCTTGGTCTCCAAATGCCAGATCTACCTTTCCCAGCCCAACGCACTTCCCAGAAAGGTTGGAGGCTCCTCCTAAGGCTGATGCTGGCCTTAAAACCCCAACAGTTTGGACTGCATAATGGCTAATCACTTCTGCTTCAGATTTGCCTTTGAAATTAAGTGCCTGCAAGATGAATAAATAAAGCCCAAGACACAATATCTAGAAATTTCTAAAATAAAACCCCAAAACCATTTACAAATAAGAAAATTAATTTGCAAGGTTAGAAATAATTTACAAATTATTTACAATAATTTACAAGAGAAAATTAGCTCTATTTAGCAAATAAAACATTATTAGCCCAAGTAGATTTTTCGAAATAAATTGATGGAAATAATTTTAAATTTTAATTTATTGGCCAAACCCTCCTGCCAAAAAATAAATCGTTAGATTAAAACTTGAAGCCAAACAAGATTGATTTCTTCCCTCAATCTGTGTACTTGGAAATTTCCAAGGGTTGGAGTACCTGTAGATCTCTATTCAACTCAAAAGATTGATTGTTAGTTCAAAGGGACTTAGATCTATACTTAAAACCCTCAAGATCTAGAGATACCTACTAGATCAAGTGAGCAGTAAGTATGTATCCAAGATCCAACACCTAAGGCAAGATACCTGTACCAATAGATGCTCCTACTACCAGCTATTGAAATAACAATACTCAATAATATTTCAAATTTAGAGCATGAAGCACAAAAATACCAGCACATACCACAAATCAGCGAGACAGAAACACCTTGAATTGAACCCCAAAGTCTTTATTAATGCAAAATTCCAACAGAGCTTAGCTCAATACAAAATTTCAATCTAGTTAGATCATGATTACAAGAGGAGCTTGAGAGCTTCCTTATATAGAAAAATGAGAGGGAATAACCCCTCCAAGTGGAAATAACGGCTAGCTTGACTTGATCCTAGAGAATAACGGCTAGTTGCTTCTTGATCCATGCCAAAATCAAATCTTGTCCCTTGATCTTGAAAAAATTCGAATTTGTTGATGAAGGCCTTGATCCTAGTCCAAAAAAAAAAAAATCAAGCATTTTTCCTTGAAAAAATGATCTTTGACTCAACCACCATGGTCCAACGACTTAATTTTTCTCAAAAGTTTGACTTTTCCTTTGATGGAGAACCTCATAAAATTATTTTCTTTTGGACCCACGAATTTCTTCTCCAAAATTTATTTTTTCCACTTGCAGGGTAATTAAATTTCCCTTCATTTTAATTTTTGGATAATTCCTGGCTAATTTAAATTTTATTTTTGCCAGAAATTAAAAGACACAGAGGGGATTAATTATTTTTCCACCATCCAAGTGTATCTAAAATGTTTTGGTAATGATGTTCTAATTATGAGGAACCATTCACCAAAAATATTTCCCGGATAACACTTTTACATCAAAATATTACAATATCAACCCTTAGAAGGGGAAATACACATAGACATAGACTCTTGAGACTCAACCAAATTCTGTGACAAGACACATGATCTAGTATGAAAAATACATAGACTCGATAAACACTAGGACTCACCTAAGACCTCGTCAATGAATTCCACCCTAGCTTTGGGGTATATCTGGGAGAAAAACTCTGCCAATTATCCGTGTTTACAAACACACATAATTTGGAGAGGTTAAAAAACTCCCTAGGATAAAACCTTTTGAGAAGAATCATAGGCTTACCTAGGTGTTGTTACATGGCTTAATAGTCATACTAGAATCATTTACAATAATTTTGCAAAAATTGGGATTACAATGATGAAATAGACTCAAAAAAAGTTTGCCCGTTGCTATATACTCTGCTTCTCGGACTGTTGACATGTACATGGTCAACATATGGCTCTCCATCGGGGCACATTGCTTCGTTGAAGGAAAGTGAGAATCCAGAGTCTTGTATCCAAGAAAACAAAAAAACATTAGGCAGATATCCACTCTAAATCAAAGTCATCATATATCATCTACTAAAATAGAAATCCTATTCTAACAATGAAACTTAACAACACAAAACATAAATGTTGAAATGAAAACTATCTAATGACAGAAATAAAATTATATTCTAATAACATAAATGAAACTTATCTAAGGGAGTAGGGTTAGAGATACAATGCAAAGGATGCCCTATGGCATCATATGTCATCCCTGTGGCTTGCTTGCTAACAAGTGGATCCATTGGCTGCTTATCTGATGTTTCTTGTTAAATCCTTGTTCTCTTAGGCTAATGAAGGTCTTTAAGGTCATATGGCATACTCTCATCAAAACTCTTCCTCTTTCCCCTTTTGTTCATGAAGTGTGATGATTTGGAACCTTGGGTTTGTTCTGTATAGGCTCAAAAAGGTTACTCATTACTAAATTGTATTATGTAGGATGATCTTGGATCTCCACACCATCAAGCCTCCTTGGGTTTTCAACATGATGACTTCTTTCAACTTCTCAGTATAATCTAACCTTACCACCTTCAGTTCCAAGGATAGTGGTGTATGATATGTCCAATTGAATACATCCTCTGAGATTTGCAGCGAACTTTCGAGATAAGAGGGTTCAAACAACTTCACATCTTAGGGCGTCCCTAAATTGCAAATTTTGTGGTAATTTTACCAATGGTGTAATCAATAAATGCAATATAAACCACAATTGAGTGAAGATATCCACTATTAAAGTATTTTTTTAATTTTTTTTATAAGGAATTATTTTTTAAGATATATGATCTTTTAGGGTTTTTATATTCAAGACTAATTACAAACATACAAAAAAAAATTCAAGAAAATTTGAGATTTAAATTTTCGTAAATAAAATGATTGCAACTTGTTGGAATAAGGATATAATCCTTTTTCCACAAAAATCAAGGGCAAGGAAATATGTCCTCTCTTGATTTGGCATCTCAATGCTTGAAGTTTTGAAACACTAGGTGGAACACCACGGATACAACCCTAGCATCCAAAACAAGACAAGTAATAAAACCAAAATTCCACTAAGAGGGTCTTCCATGAAGAGAATCCCCCAACCAAGCAATCAACAATTATTGACGATAAGGTTATTTAACTCTAGAGGGGAGAGTGAATCGTGTCCCAAAAGAGAACAACAATACCTTGAATGAATTAAGAGAAAGTGTGAGGTGAACCCTAGATCTCTTCTTCCAAGGCTCCTTCAATCAATTAACTTAGTTTTGCAGTAACTTCATGTTGCTCCAAAAATTTTCTTTGAAAAATATTTGATCAACCAAACAAAAGAAGAGAATTCACATGTAAACACTTTTGTCTCATGAAAAAATTCACATTGTTTTAGATAGCTCAACAAGTTCACAATGATTTTCCAAGGAGGATAAGGCCTATATTTATAAATAAGGCTCTTCAAAATATCCTCCTTAGTCTCCCACAAAATACATAACTTGCCATCCACAAAAGCTTAAAAGTTAAGTTAAGAAAATTATTTTTCAAATTTTACATTGGATCTAAGTTGCACGATACAGGGAAATGAGTATGAGTTTCTGAAAAGGGAACAAGTACGAAACGTGCGCCCCCCCGCCCCCCCAAATTTTGGAAATGAGGAAACACAATATATATATATATATATATATTAGGACATTTAAGAAATATGTGCAATCATAAACCATACATGATACATTCTAATTTATTACGTTATGATTAAATTGTCAATTGTCAATGCATAAACTATAAGTCTCTAAATTTACATCACATTTACTCATGAATGATCACATAATGAAAATAGCATTATCCAAAATCAGCCACTAGAAATTTCTAATTTCTTGTCTCAATTTCTCGTCTCATGCTTGATTGGGGGTCTCCTCCTACATAGTCGAACGACCTTAGTGCTCTTAATTAAATACAAGTTCCATACCCTAGTACCCTAGGTGCTCTTGATTATTGGGAATCTCCCCTGCATAGAGGGTTTTATTCTCTTAATTAAATACAAATTCCATACCCCAGTACATGACAAAATCCAATGGAAACATTGCAATCCCCCCAATCCTGAAATCCTGAAAAACAGATAAGTCTACTGGATTTTGAGTGAGATCTAAAATTCTACTTTCTCCATATGAAATCCAATGAGGGCGAAACCACCCTCAAACATCCTGAGTCATTTCATGGTAATGTTAAAAATTTAAGTAAAAGGATGAAAATGAAAGATAAAGGAGAATGTCACTTTACTTTAAGAATTTAACATTACCATGAACTGCATATCAACCCTAGTGCCATCAGCTTGAACCTTAGGCTGCCCCACTCAAAAAAAATCTCCTTTTTATAACTTGAGACAGGGATCTAGAAGCATCCAGAAGATATTTTAGTCACCCAATAAAAAATTAGAAGCGAAAAAATAAAAAATAAAAATAAAAGAAAACGTCAAGTGTTAATTGGAAACTCGTTTTCGGCTGTACTAGCCATGTTTCCCCAGCGTGAAACGGGCCAATACGGCAAGAAATGAGTTTCCAGGCCGTATAGTACGAGTTTCCTCGTTTCCCTTTCGTTTTCGGCCGGAAACAGACCCCTAAGCAACATTTCCTACAACTTAGTATTGGATAAAGCCCAAAAGAGGCAATCATGCTACAACAAAGAGGCCAAACATTTTGACCTCTATTGACCAAACATTGCAATCATGTCTCCATGGCTAGCTTGCTTGAAAAATCAGTTCTCTTGATGGTAAAACGACTTTATTTGACCCATCTTTGTTGATTGATGTAGCTTGGACAAGTGTTCTAGTCTTTGGTGGTGTCAATGAGGCTAAGAGCAGAAAATATCTTTATGCTCAAGTTAGTCTTTTGAATGAAAGTTGGATCATGATCATGGATATTGAGTTTGACAACAATGAAGGTTTCAGCAACAGTTAAATCAGTGAATATTTTTAGGGGTTTTTCTTTCATCACTATTCTTACAGTTTCCAAGATCTGGAGGAGGAATTCTCCCAGAGTTCATCTGTAGATGAGGTGGTCGAATTATTGACGCTGTGAGGGTTCCAGGAGGATCATGTTTTCTTTAACAGGCTGATATTTCTTATGGAGGTTGTATTTTCCAAGAGGAGGTCATACGAGATTGCAAGAGGGTCATGCAAGTTGCTAGAAGAGCCGAGAGGTTGATTCCATCTAGGTCGTGAGCATTAGAGGGTCTAGGAGCCGCACATGTGAGGTCGTACAGTCTGTATTTTCCAGTGTGAGGTCGTGTCAAGTTGCATAAGGAGGTCGTGAGCCTTCTAGGGGTCAGATCGACATGTGGAGGTGAAAAAATAATTTTGTCGAAGCTTTGTTGGGGTTTGGCAAGCATTATTGTAATATTTATCAATTGCAAAATTTGTTGAAGATAATAATAAAATCCTCAAATCTGAAGAAATGATTTTCCCTTCACGGTTTTTCCAAGGAAATTTTGTCCAAAATATTGTTGTCCATTTTGTGATTATCTTTTCTTAGAATTTTCGCAATTTATTTTTTGGTCAATATTGCAATCGTGTTTTTATTCAGTATTTTCAATAAAATAATTTTGCTTAGAATTAAATACATTGGATAATTACTAGTTGATTGCAATAAGCGATAGTTTTATCGATTTTTCACGTGGTATGAAAGCAGGTGTGAAGCGTCAAGGTTTACCATAGTAGATTAGCGCAGGAGTTTGGAAGAGGAAAGCCAATGGTTTAATACCCAAATCAATTTCTTCAGTTTGATCTAGATTCACTTAGAGGAATTTTACTAGTGTTATTTTCTGTAGGAGAGGCCGCAATTTTCAATCAAGTAGTGAGGTTTCTAGAGGGCCGGGTTGCCTAGATCTAGCTGCACAGTTTGGGTATTGAGGTCGTGTTAAGGGCTGAAATACTCCTGGAGGGTTGTATTATTTTCCAGGAGAGCCAAAAATTCTCAAAGAAGCCGAGATCACTTGCAAAGGGAGAGCATGAGGTTTTTCAAATACTTTTGTTGGCTGGTAGAAGAGATATTTATTTTTATTTTCTCTCAAGGGCTTCAATAATGGCTTCAACAAGATTAAGGGATCAATATAAGTTGGGTGGCACATCTAACTTTGGTGTCTGGAAAGTTCAGTGCCTTCTTATTTTGGAAGAGCATGGACTGAAGGAGTTTGCTACAGCACATATTGTTGTACCAACAGATCTTATCATGTTGCGTGAGTACCAAAAAGATGATGCCAAGGCCAAGCATATTATTTTAGATGGGGACAAGGACCACATTGTTCCATATTTAGCAGAAGAAAATACTGCCAAGAAGATAAGGATGCCATCAAAAAACTTTTCCAAGATAAAAATATAAATCGGAAAATGGACCTAAGAGAGAAACTTAGAAGCACCAGACAAAATAAGGGAGAGAACGTTATCAGTTATCTCACTTGCATCAGGACAGTCAAAGATGAGCTAGTAGCCATTGGAGAGAAGGTCAATGATGAAGAGCTTGTGAGAACATCCTTGAATGGTTTTCAGAAGCAGTGGGATGTTTTCGTGCAAGTGGTTAGTGGAAGATTTGATTTTCCTACCTGGGACCGCTTGTGCAACAACTTTGTGAGAATTTCTGAATCTATACAGCAAAAATCCTATTGCAATCACTGGTTTATCATCTCCTACTTGTTCTTTACATTCAACAAGTTATTTAATTACTTAAACAGCGATGAAAACACTATTGTAGCCTACACATACATACAGATCATGAACTGAAATAAACTGAGACAATCACACAAGGGACACCGTTATTTTTGGACAATTGTCCCCAGAAAAACTGGTGCAGCATATAGAGGGTTTGTATTATTAAGCAGATTTCTTAATACAACTAGGGTGCCAAATCCAGTTCAGCCAACAGAGAATAAACCCGACAAAAGTGCGTCTATCTGAAGACAAATATTTTGGCAATTCCAGCAACTAGATGATCAAACCCCACATATGACAATGTTGTTCCCAGTGCTGGCAGTAATGGCTGCTCCAAGCTCTGCGCTAGAACTACATCACCCTCCCAGTGAGCCTCCCTTGCTCAGAAGTCGATATGTTGAACTGCTGCTCTCTCTGCCCCACAGAAAATCCCAGCGCTGCCTCTAAGGGACTGTGTCAAACCCTCTAGCTTCTGCGTCACCCTCTCTAGAGCTGTGTTGTCTCTCCTGGTGCTGCTCTGCCTCTCTGCTATGTATCCTCAGCCTTGGACTGCAGTCCCTCTGCTGAACTGCCCCTCTCACTGCAACTCAAATCACTTAGCTCGACTTTCTCAGCAAACCACGCCCCAAAAAAATCGAATTCCTTGATCTCTTGGTGTGTCTCCCACTGACCCTCAAACCTCCTCTTATACTTTTCCTATTAATGAATCAACGGTCGTGATCTAATCTCTAATCAACTGATAAGATTAAAACAGGCTTGATCGTCGTTACTTAGAACCTTCTCACCCATATTTTTATTAATACACATTAATATTTTCATTTTCCTAAGTTTAGACTTAGGAACTCATTAAAAATATTAATTATTTTAATAACTCCTTATCCGGGTGGAATTTCTCCAAAAGATTTCTGGGTTCTGGAGATCTCATGTATTCTAGCCCCTCCACAAAATTTCGGAGCTAGAGCACATCCGATGCTACCCAAAATCAACAGACTTCACACAAGAGGGGCTTCGACTGAGCCTTGTGAAAGGCAACAGTGGTACTAGCAACAATTCCGAGCAGAAGGGAGGTGACAATGAGAATGTTGCTCTTGTGAGCAAGGGAAAAGAAAAGAAGGGATTCAGTAAAGGGTCCAACTCCAAGAAGGAAAAGGACATGTTGAAGATCAAGTGCTATGGATGTCATGAGTTTGGCCATTACTTGGCCGCACAAGAAGAAAGGTGACAAGAAGGGTGAGAAGCATACAGTGGCAGTCACAGATGAGCTTTCTAGTCGACTGGAGGATGAGTTTGCACTCATCGCTTGCAGCAGCAGTCCAGGAGAGTTGTGGCATAGTGGAAGGAGTCATGGGGTGACAGGGGTTCTAGATGCGAGCACGGAGCACAATGGTGTACAATGTAGAACACCTTCCTCGCTAAGAGGGAGTGTTGGTTGATGTAGCTCGGACAAGTGCTCTAGCCTCTAGTGGTGTCAATGAGGTGAAGAACACAAGACCAGAAAATATCTCTCTAAGATCAAGTTGTTCTTTTGAACGGAAATGTCTTAATTAATCAATATCAATTATTTTCTTGAGTTTTAACTTAGTGAAGTAGATTAATTAATTAGTAATAATGGAGACATGGTCGATTGTCCTTTAGAGACTTCTAGAAAAGTTTCTAAGTGATCTTAGCCATTGATTAGATCATTTCAGATCTAGATCTTGCCCGTTGATTTCTCAACAAGAGATTATAAAGGAAATCAATGGGCAACCTTGGAGATCATGATCATGGTTATTGATTTTGACACCAGTGAGTTTCAACAGCAGTTGAAGCAGTGAATAATTTTGAGGGATTTTCTTTCTTTAATATTCTTCCCGTTTTTGAGATTTGGAGGAGAAATGCTCCTCAAAGTTCTTCTGCAGACACAGAGGCCGAGTTATTGAGGTCATGAGGGTTCTAGGAGGGTTGTGTTTTCTCTGAGAAAGGTCGAGATTTCTTGTGGAGGTTGCATTTGCCAGGAAACAATATGAGATTGCCAGGAGGGCCACACGAGTTTCTAGAAGAGTCAAGAGGTTGCTTCCATCTAGGCCTTAAGCATCCAATGGTCCGTACAATTTGTATTTGCCAATGTGAGGCCGTGTTAGGTTGCAAAGGGAGGTATCAGCCTTCCAGAGGTTAGATCAATTTGTGGAGGTGAAGAAATATTTTGTTGGGGTTTGCAAAGTATTATTGTAATATTTATCAATTGTAGAATTCGTTGAAGATAATAATAAAATCCTCAGATCTGAAGAACTGGTCTTCCCTATGGGGCTTTCCCAGGGACGTTTTGTCCAAAATATTGTTGTCTATTTTGTGATTGGTTTTTCTCAAAATTTCCACAATTTGTTTTTAGGGTGAATATTGTGATCGTGTTTTTATTCAATATTTGCAGTAAAATCATTTTGCTCGTAATTAAAAACATTGGATAATTATTAGTTGATTGCAATAAGCGATCTTTTTATCGATTTTGAACAATCTTTGACCTTTAAACGAGTTAAGGTATGGTTGGTTTCTAGGGATAAGTGAACAACTTCCTTGGGTGACTTCTTCTTGCTTGAATTTGGATTATTTTTTCTTGAAATGCCACTTTTCCTTGCTTGGAATCTTCAAAATTGACTTGAGGAATACTTATCCTTACATTGTCTTGCTTGCTTGACCCTTTGGCATCAAAATTGAAAACTCAAAGTCCTTAATTATAGACAGCTAGTTGTAGTAGGGTAAATCTGGCTTGAAAATAGGCCTGAAATTTACTTCTAGATGCTTGAAATTCCCTTAGGGGCTTTACTTCACCAACATGTTTCCTTGACATTGCTTGCAACGAGCTAGTCCTTGCCTCGAGAGGGACTTTGCCACCTTACTTTGCCTTCAATCCATCCAACAGCTGCCTTAATTGCTTGATAATGTTTGTTCTTTGACCTTCAATTAACCTTGTTTTACTTGCTTTAGCCCTTTAGGGCTTGCTCACTTATTACCTCAACATCTAGCTTGGAGGGGCCTTTCTTGCCTTATTTGATGAATTAAGCTTGCTTCAACTGCTAACAGCTAGCGTGATTAAGAAGATATTGACCCTTTCTTGGAGTAATTTAGACTTTATGCTTGGTAATTAGTCTTGGGGGCTCCAATTTGCACACTCAAGCTCCAATGTTCCATTACTTCTCTCATGATCCTTCTTTACTCCATCAAAACAGCCCCAAAAGAGAATGAGATCATGCCCCATGTGTTGTACAAGTGCTTGAAGATGCCACCTTGGCTAGAGTGTTGTGTTGATTTGACTTGTACAAGTCACCTTCTTGCCGCATCTTCTTTGTCCACTTCATCACTAAGCTTCAAATTATGTTGCTTGCAATGCCACATGGAAAGCCCCTTTGCCCCAAAATTGGGTCCACTGTTGTAACTAGAGTTTTGTGAGGGCATTTTGATTGCTTTGAAAGACAAGTGGTTCATCTAGGCATAGAGAACAAATGGACACCTTCTTTGCCTCAAAATTGTAGCATGATGCCTCGGGAGACACAAATGCATTGGGAACTGTGAAACTATTAGGATGCAAAACCAAGGCCAAAGGAGAGTGCAAAATACATAAGACATATGTCACATGTGGGGTAGGGGGTGCACCGGGATTAGAAGAGATAACGTTAGGGAAAAGTACATATGGCGATCACCCTTACAAGCCTTTATTGACACAAGTGCTCCCTTAAACCATGATTCTTGGCAATGCCTATTCCATGATACTCGCACACCATCCCAAGATATAAAAATATCCATCAAGGCAGGGAGTTACCACCCACCAGGGGGAAGAAACAATACCAATAATAGCCATGGCCATCCACACAAACAGGGATCTAGGAGTCACTTTCACAACAACAAACACCACATGGCTTTACAGGGCTATAAGGCACATCCTTTGGGCTTATACAGTGTGGCCAAAAAGTTTTGGAGTACCCCTGTTGAAAGAGGAGTAACACTCACTAGGAGGTCTCTTATCAATTTCAAGGAAGAAACATTCAACATGTAAAAATTATCCAAGATTTTCCATAAACAATTTGCATTTAAACATGGCGCATAGAAAAACCCTAGCAATAATTAATCACATGTAAAACAATGAAAAATCTGCAATGAACTCACAATTCTTCCATGAAAAATCCTTCTTTCATTCCTAAAAAGACATCTCCAAGACATAAAATCCAATCTCCAATAGCAAGAGCACCATAAAACTTGCATCTCCACACCTAGCAAGTTCAACAAAGGCTAAGTTGAGCTTTCAAGAAGAGGTCAAAATCCAAGTGTGATGACGAAAAAATGTCAAGTGAGTGATCCTCAATATATATGAGGTCTATCACTCACTAATATTAGCCTAGCATCTTTGTAACAAGTTTAATTTTGAGTATGAATCAAGATAAAGGGTTACCAGCCAACCTCATAACTCACAATAATAAAAATAAGCCACAACAACGCACACATGTGGGTCAAAACTCTCCCCACACATGTGGGTCAAACTCTCCTCGAGCATGACATCATGCACTTTTGGTCAATAAATGCTATGAAGTGCATGAAATGGGCTAGGTGGGTGTCCCATCATAATAATCAACTCCATCCCTAAGGGGAAGCCCTTAAGACATGCCTCAAAATTGCTCCATGTGTCAAAACCATGCTCTGGGTGCCCCGTGTCATCTTCAAGGGGGCTACAAGTATGATGTTGCACGATCTCTCTCTAGCCCTGGGGCTCCAAGTGGTAGTACAAGCCCTCCCTTCTCATTGAGGATGACCATCATCATTTGGACTCTAGATCAAGTCATACCTATGAAACAATGTCAAGGCCAGCATAGAGGCATGCTAGGTTCACTTAGTTGGGTACATCATCAAGAATCTCCAACACCAAGCACAAGGAGCTCAACCTTTCAACATGGGGGAGTGCTCTGAGGTGTCAATCAGCTATTGGAATAATCAAAATGCCCAACGCTTTGCTCTAAAGGGGCAATGCTACATCTGCAAGGTCATTACTGCTCTCTGAAAGTGAGGTACGACTTGGGCATCATGTGTAGTGGAGGCATGAAATATGCCCTCAAGGCCTTTGTTGTTATATGAAAGGCCACCTGGCAAAACCATCTAAAAATCAAGTGAAAGTTACCAATCATTAGGGGCAGTGACCATATATGCATTATGGTGGATCATACTTAATTGTTAAGGACGTAATAATACTTCAAACTAGGATCACCTTCAAATATCTAACTAGATCAAGTTCCATAAAAGTGTTCCCTACCTTGTTAGAGATGGCTAGATGGTCAACCCTACTAGGTGCTTCCAAGGGAGGTGACAAGTCCTACGTCAACCCTTCAAATCATAAGTAACATGTCCTAGGTCAACCCTTCAATTCATAGGTGTCTGTGATAACATGGCAACAGAGGAGAAATGCTACATGGCAAGGTGTGATTGTCATGGAACTAGTTGATGGAGGCCCATCATGCTGAGTGTATAGATGTATGAGGGGAGACATAGTGGAGGCATGAGTTACCCCTTTCCTTGGCCTACTTTTTCCATTCTTTTGGTGCACCTTTTACTTCTTTTTTACTATGCTTTGATGAGGACCATAGCTTAGGTGTCCAAGCTTGTTTTTAATGATATAACATTGATTTACCCTTTAAGGATGAGTCAATTTCTCACTCATCAGGGTTGGGACATGCAAGGGTTCCTTTATTATGTGATGGAGCATCTAGTGCTCAAGAACCGAGTAATGGCTAATGAGGGGAGTAAAGCTCATGCTAGGTTTTTGCCCACGCACCATCTTTTGCATTTTAATTTTAATTTTTCTTCATTGTGGCCATTGTATGGTTTTTCCTTTCTTGTAATTGCATCAACCTCCAAGGCAAAGTTTCCAACCCAGACTCAAGTATGAGTATATGAGGGTATTAATCCCAATGAACCAATGACAGCAAACCCGAAGAATGAACATGAAATCAGGGGAATGGTGAAGAGCGGTAAGTATGGAGTGGTTATGCACACACTCCTCTAATCCAAGTTTCCCAAGTAGTGTCTCTCCTATAACCCTAAGGCCTCAAAGGAGGTCCGACTGGACTAGGATCAAAAAAAAGACCAACCCCCCTGGTAAGTTGAGAGAACAAGTTTACAGTCAAGGTCAGTAAATCGTCCAAATCACCCCTTAATCCATGTTAGAATGCCCAAAACATTAAGTAAAAGCACATGATTATAAAATGGTTAAAGTACATGCCAGGTGATGACCCACCTTTCTTCAAGAGGAATGCCAAGTGGTGAGAGGTGTTTGACTGGTGCAAATGGCGGAGGAATGTGTAATATCATCGTATACTGAGCAAATGTAGGGCTGCTGGCTAGCTAGCTGTCCAAAGCTCCTATGGGGTTACCCATTTTTGGTGGGTAACATTTGTCATTGACTAATGCTCATGGGAGCTGAGTTATGCATGGCTGACATAATATTCTAGACAGTTGCCTGAAAAAAAACGACATTTCAAATCACAATTTCTTTATTTTTTCCAATAACACGCTATTTCTTCCTATGGGTTTTAGTCATGGGAGATGAGTTATGCATGAATGGTATAATATTCTGGACAGTTGAACCTGAAAAAAATGACATGTCAAATCAAAGTTTTTTTTTTTTTACCAATAACATGCTATTTTTTCTACGAGTTCTTATCTTAGATTTGGATCACTGAAAACTCATAAAGTCGCCGATTTTCTGTAGCTTTTGCAACAATGAGTCCCATTTTTAGTGTATTAAACTGATCTCGCAGAAAGAAATAGGAATTTCAGACAAAATCCTAATAATGAATGAAAATGGTCTCATAGAATAAAAAAAAAAGAAACCATGAATTTCAGAGAAAACCCTATAAATGGCAAAGAAGATGTTGGTTCACTGATGAGGTCGATGGAGTATTAAGCCATGTATTTAGTGTGTGAACATGGTCCCGTAGAAAGAAACTTAAATTTCAGAAAAAAGCATGAAGTACAGAGAAAAACTTATAAATGGCAAATAGGGTGTTGGTTCACTCACGGAGTTGATGGACTTTTAGGACACATATTTAGTCTATGAAGATGGTCCCACGGAAAGAGACATTAATTTAAGACAAACAACAGAAAAGAGACATAGCATGTGAGGGGTAAACTGAGTGGTAAGGACTAACGGTGTGAATGCCGACCACTCGGATCAAATCCTGTTTAACCTCATTGCCTGATTGAGGACTCTGAATGTGAAAATTGGGAGTTATAGTGGCAGTACAAAGGAATTGACCCTGGGTCTCATGGGTGATATTCTGCCAGTTACCAATTCCCTAATCCGAATATACAAAATAGTAAAAATAGAAAAGGTACATAACTTTTTGTGCACAGGTGCGTGGTTAAGTGGCAAGCAACGAGGTGATTGGGCTTCTATTAGAGCAAAGACTTTGGTTCAAACTCCCTGAATGGGTGCAGATAAGGCCACGTGCAAATCCTGGATGACTGTGACAGTGCAGATACGCCCCTCGTAGCAGGGGAGCTTAGACAAAGATACTCTATGAGAAGTATTTTTTAAAAGCACAGAAAAAACAAAAACAGAAATTTCAAACAAAATGCTATAAACGGCCAATTGGGTGTTAATTCACTGATGTGGAGGTTGCCGAGGTATTTAGCAGTCTATCAAAATACATTCCAGCTGTGATCCGCCACATTGAAAGGCATGAGTTTCAAAGAGGCTGTGAAGCAAAAGGGAAGGAGATTTTATAGTTATAGAAGCTGTCGTCATTCCTGTTATTATTTAGCCGGATGATTATGGTGAAATAGTCACTCCTCAGACCTGGCACTTAACTAAGGCAAAGAAAGTCTGCTCTATGGAAGAAAACTCTACTTACCCTGCTTCAGCACGGGCCTTTTGAGTCCCAATAGCAGTCTTGTGGGCAGAACTGTTTGCATGAGTAGCAAGTGCACTCTGTTGAAAATTAGTGCTGCCCTGCTTCCTGAATGCATTCCTTGTAGCTGTATGCCCATGTGCTTCACACACAGTGCAAAACATCCGTTCTTCGCCATCAACATTTCTGGTGAAGGCCCATGGATGCATTTTCTGCCACTTCTCTCTCCATAGCCGAGGGCCTCTTCTCCTCTTCCTCTTCAAGCGAGAGCCCTCGACCGCGTGATCACCATCGTCAACATAAAGCCCATTTTCTGCCCGAATTACTATCTGTATATTATTCTCCTCCGCATTGCGAATGTCACCACCATCATCCTTCTCAAGGCACTCATAGACAGCATTGCTGCTGCCCATTTCAACAGAGGATCCATCGAGGGGATTTCCCAGAAGAGACATATTGTCTAGTATTTCTGCATAGTGATGATCCATCAAGCAATTTGCCTGACAATTTCAAGAGCCCAATTCAGTTTAAGGAACCCACAGTTCCGATGGAGCAATGTAATTGCCTGCAGTGGCTTCCCAGAGGAGGAGGGGTCGTCGGAATGGTGTCTTGAGAACAAAACCACAGATGAGTGTCACAATATACCATTTCCCTTCGACAAAACAGACCTGCAGTCCCTCCACTCGGTGACATCCAAATAGTGCAAAAACATAAGTATCATCAGAAAACCAACGAAGTATTATCGACAACACACAATTGAAACATTGCGGGAACGGGCCAGATTATAGCGACTTTAATTTTAATCCAGTGCAGGCGCATGGCGCTTGCCATTTTATTAATAATAAAAACGAAAAAATAAAATAAAAGGAGCAGTTTTGTGTGTCTCATTCTTTTGAGTATTTACACGCATTTCCAATGTCGTTAGATGGCAGATGTGTCTGGTTATGTTTATAAAACGAAATTAATATATATTTATTTTCATTTTAATATTAAATGAAATTATATTTAAAAAATAATTAAGGATGAATGTAATTATGTTATTTTATTTTAGATGTTCATAATATGAGAGATTTGATATCATGGTCACTTAATAGGTTTGGAGTTAGAATATATTTAGAATGGTTGGGAGAGATGTGAATTTATTATAATGTTTTTAATAATAATAATATTTATTTTTAAAGTCACAATCAAGCTAAACACCAAATTCATGTATGAGACTCTTTGTTTGTGGGACAAGGGATCCAAAGGACCCACTTCCGCTAAGCGATTTCACTGCTAAATCTATTAAGGCATATTATTATTAATAAATATATAGAAATTAGTAATTAGAATTAATGATATTTATATCATTTTTTATATAATCTAATGTCATGATTTAGTTTTTCATCTTATCTAGATTATAAACCATACTTGATAGTTTTAAAGGCCTCAACAAATTATTACCTAAAAAATTTTAGCATACAACAATATTCTTATTAATATCATTTACTTGTTATAATATTAATATTTATATCAATAAATCTGATTATTTATTTCATTTTCAATATAATTAATATTAATATAATTGATAAGAGTTTGTCTCCTTTTAAATAGGTTACATTTTGCATGAATTCATACAATAATATTTTTATTAATATCATTTACTTATTATAATATTTATATTTATATCAATAATTTTATTTATTTATTTCATTTTCAATATAATTAATATTAAGAATATAATTGATAAGAGTTTGTTTCCTTTTAAATATGTTATATTCTACATGAATTTCATGGGTCAATACCAAATGTTCTCAAAAACTTAGAGCTCAAAAAGTTAAAACCACTTAACTTGAAGTTTAAAGTAAGGTTATTTTTTTTTATTAATTTATTAATTTTGTTTGCATACCGTTCTCATAAACCTAGAGCTCAAAAACCACCGGTAAGTTGAAGTTTAAAGTAGGATTATTTTTATTTTTATTATGTTATTAATTTTGTTTGCATAACATTAGTACAAGAAGAAAAAAACTTGAGATGTTATATTGAATCATGTTCATTAAATTTTAAGTGAAATTGGAGTCGGATTCAATGCTTGAATCTATGTACTACAATTAGGACTCATTCCTTCAAAGTGACTTTGGACAGGAACTTTATCCGTTTGAGCCTGAGTGTAGGCAAAGAGTGCCTAGGTGGGGGGGTGATCTGAAATTAAAAACTTGAAGGTTTCATACAAAGTTTACAAGTAATTTTATGTCTTGTGGGCAATGGATAAAGTTGCAAAAGCACATAAACTTAGTGTTTTTAGTTTAGTTTGCATAAATAAAACAGAGAAAAATGAACCATAAACAACAACAAAACTCAACAATTTGATAATGGAGTTAACCTCTTCTTGGCTACATCTCCAAATCCAGCTTCCAATGTTGGGCCTCTTCAATCATATGCTCAAATTTGAAATTACAACAATTTAAAATGCTCAAATTGCAAAAATAATGTTACCAATGGATTTAGAATGTTCAAAAACCCCTATCTAGACTCTTCTTGAGCTCAAAAAGGTTAAAAACTAAGAAAGATATGCTTCTTGGAACCAGGCTCTATTATCTGTCCTGCAAATCTGCATTTATGGCTATCCATTCTACGAATTCAGTCTTTCTTCCAACCGTCGAGCGATAATTTCGCTTGGCGTTAGCGGGATTCCTGTCAAAAAGGTGCAAATTGTCACCTAGTTAAAAGCGTCGATAACCCTTAGCGTCGGATCAGGATCACATTAAATGCCATATGGTCGGGGGGTTGGGCTAACTGCCCACCCCCGCCGGCTTAGCCTTTCGCTCTGGTGGGTACTGGTCGTGTGGTTTCCATATGTCTTGGGTTGGGCACCACGCACCATCCCATCTGTCCTAAACCCTAGGTGATGGTCACATCTACCACCGCGAACCGAGGGCCACGGCCTATCCACCCACACCCTTCATTATGGCTCCTCCACTTTGGTAACATGATTGCATATGACTTGGTGTTGGGGCCAAGTACCCTATCCCCTTCCCCCATTACGTCAACAGCTCCTTGTTAAATCAAAATTAAATCAAACTGGGGTCGCATATATATTAAGAAATATTGTGTGGTGTAGCAGTAAGGTTGGAGGTTGGTCCGTTGGAGGTCTAGGGGTCAAACCCCACAAAGGCCCTTCAACCTTTATACAAAAAAATTGACCAATCATTGAGGGCCACGTGGCACCCTCCCACTTGGCCACATGGCACCTCATCATTGGCCCACTTCATAACCCTTCCAACTAATAAAATTGCGCCACCTAACCCAGTATAGTACTGCCACATGGCGGCACAGGATTAGTCCATACCATCCACTGTTCATGTCTAGTCAGATGTTGACATCAGCATACGGTATGCCTAGTCAACAATCTAGTCAACCCTATTGCTTGACTTTTTAGTTGTTTGGCTAAAACTTCATAACGCGATAACTTTAGCATACGATGTTGGTTTGAGGCGATTCAAGCGGTGTTGGATTTAGGATGATGAGCACTATGATCTGGCGCTGGTTTCGAGTAATTTCAAACACTTTTAATTTTGAGCATTCTCTTAATCCCCTTGATCATTCCTCTCCATTAGAAGCTTTTGGACCATCAAAATGTTGTTTTCAGTTAGCAAGTAGGTGAGGGTCCAACTCCCTCGCCCTTCTGCTCTCAATCCACCTGGCCTTACTTAGATTAGTTCCCTTGAGCCCCTCACGAAGGTACTCCACATTGCCTCTGCGTGAATTCCTTATCCTCCTGTCAAGGATAGTATCTTGCTGCAATTCTTCTAAGTATTCAGGAGAGAGATATTCTATGGTTGGAATATGAACATTCTCTCCTTGATCTTCAATCATAGGAGGCTCATATAATCTCAAGTTTTCCACATTTACAACTAAGTAAATTTGCATATATGGTGGTAAATCTAATCGGAATTCATTATTACCAATCTTCTCCAAGATTTTAAAAGGACCATATTTGATTGGCTTGAGCTTTTTACCTTCACCTTGGAGTCTTTCCTTGATGATATATAGCCAAACTTAATCTCCCACCTGGAAGTTGTGGTCAACATGATGCTTGTCATGTCTTGCCTTGTACTTGGCTTGAATCTTCTCTAATGGTTCATGTACCATCTGATGCACCAATTGAATCTTTTCAATAAAGCGTTTGGCTTTGTCTATATCATTGTGTCCATCCACCGCAACATCTTTCCCAAAGATAAAATTTAAGGGAGATTTTGGTAAATATCTTAAACATGCTTCGAATGGAGATGTCTGAGTCGAAGAATGCTTGGCTTTATTGTAGGCATGTTGGATGTAATGTAAGTGTTCATCCCAAAGCTTGGAATGCTTGTTGCAGTATCCACAAAGGAGATGTACTGTTGTTTTGTTTACCACTTCTATCTGCCCATCGGTTTGTGGATGAAATGTTGTGCTCTTCTTCAACTTGGTGTCCATGAGTCCCCATAAACTTGACCAAAATTTGCTGACAAATCAAGAATTTCAATCAGAAATAATATAAGTGGGAAACCCAAAGTGTACCCATACATTTTGGAAGAATATCTTTGTGATTTGTTCAGATGTAACTTTCTTCTTACAAGGCATCAAAACACACATTTTACTTAAACGATCCATAACAACATATAAATAATCATGACCTTTCTTAGACATATGTATTCCTTCAACAAAATCCATGGAAATACTTTCCCAAGGATGAGAAGGAATAGGTAGTAAATTATGCAAACCCAACTTTCTATTGTTAGGCTTGTTGGTAACACACATGGAACATCCTCTTACATATCTTGAAACACTTTCATTCATACGAGGCCAATAACAATACCTCTATAATTGTGCAATTGTTTTGCCTACACCAAAGTGAACAACAATAAGAGAAGTATGGGCTTCCCTTATGACATTGACTTTTTCACCCTGTGGAATACACAACTTGCCAAGATGATATGACAACTTATCATGAACATGATAATCTAACTCTTCAACATGATTGCCTTGAATCAAAATTGCAAAACATCTTTAAAATCGTCATCTTGAGCATACTATTCAATATAACTTTCATGCATTATTGGGTTATGCTAAAGAATGACAGATGCATTAACAATAGGCTTTGACAACATATCCACAACTTTGTGGTTTATACCTTTCTTGTACCTGATCACCAAATGGAATTGTTGTAGAAATCCCATCCATCTGAAATGTCTTATTTGTTGTAGCTTGACTTGTGATTGTAAACATTTCAAAGTTTCATTGTCACTATGAATAATCATTTCTTTATCCATCAAATAATGCTTCCATTTATTCACGTTTTGTACCAAACCATACAACTCTTTATCATAAGTTGGATAGTTAATTACTACACTCGTAAAGGTTTCAGAATGATAACAAATAGGATTAGCATGTTGCATCAAAACTGCTCCTGTGGCATAATCACTTGCATTGGTTTGAACCTCAAATGGTTGCTTAAGATCTGGAAGCGCAAGGACTAGCGTTGTATTGATTTCCTCTTTCAATGTATTGAAGGCTTTTTGTTGCTTGCCTCCCCACTAAAAGACCTGTTTCACACTTTTCAAAACATGTAGTGGAGCTGCAATAGATGAGAAGTTAGCAATAAACTTTCTCCAATATTGGATTTCTCCCAAAAAGCTCCTAACTTTTGTTACATTATCGGGTTTAGGCCAGTTCACAATGACTTCAAATTTTCAGGGATTAATCTTCAATTCACCCCCTCCTACAATATGACCCAAATAAACCAAAGAGGTTTTCCCAAATTCACACTTAGACATCTTCAAATACAACTTTTCTCTTTTCAGGACATCTAGAACTTGCATAACATGCTTCACATGCTCTTCACGAGTCTTAGTGAAAATCATAATATCATCTAAGTAGACTATGGTAAAATCCTCAAGGAATGGTCTCAACACATCATTCATAACTCTCGTGAATGTTGAAATTACATTGCAAAGCCCAAATGGCATAACTAACAGTTCAAATAATCCTTGTTTTGTCTTGAAAGCAGTCTTCCAAAAATCACCTTTAGCAATCCTGATATGATGATAACTACTTATAAAGTCCAACTTGGTGAAATAGACCACATATTTTAATTGGTCTAGCAAATCATCAATATGACGAAGAGGATAACGATTAATTATCATGATTTTGTTCAAAGCTCTAAATTCCACACACATGTGCCATGTACCATCATTCTTTGGAACCAAGATAATAGGAGACCCACAAGAAGATGTAATTGGTCTACTAACCCCTTTGTTAAGCAGCTTTTGAATTTGCTTCTTGGTATCTACATTCTCCAAAACTAACATTTTGTACATACCAATGTTTGGCATAGGTACATCCTGCTAAAATTGAACGTCATGTTGGATTCCTCTTTTAGGAGGCAACCCTTCAGGTCCCTGAAACATCTTATCATAAGTGTTAACAACTTCAACCAAATCATGCTTGAGTTTTGAATCACATCCTTGGAAGGCTTCAGATTCAACAGTATCTTTGGGTTTAATCATCAACAATACAAAATTCTTACTAGCATTTACAAGCCTTTTGTTGAAGTTTCTAAGTCTACTAGTTAGAAGCCCTCCATGCACTTTATCTGATTTATTCCTACCTACTTGTTTCGTTACTTAACAAGTTATTTACAATGTAAATACTGAAAATAAACACTAGTGCATGCTCAACATATTACAGATCAACAACTGAAGGAAACAGAAACAATCACACCAAATGAAACCGTTATTTTTGGACCAATGTCCCCGGAAAAACCCAATGCGGGAAAACCGGTGTAGCTATCTAAGGGTTTTCTTATTAAGCAATATCAGAGTACAATCTTGGTGCCAAATCTGGCCTACCCAACAGAGAATTTCCTTGGCATTAATACCTCTCAGTTTGAGACAAATGTCCCAGCTAAAACCCCAGATAAACCTTCCGGCAGCTCCTTAGCTCCAATCTACACCAAAAACCCCAACGTCTGCCTTTCTGGACTGCGTCAACCTCTCTCTGCCCAGCATTGGCCCTGTGTCACCCTGAATGGGTCTGCACCAGCCTCAGGAGGCCCTGCGTCAGCCTTCTGGCCCTATGCGTTAGCAACGTTGGCCTCTCTGAAGCACTGTGCACCTCCCAGCTACCTCTGCGTGGCCCTGCGTGAGCCCTGGATACTACTGCATCACTCTTCCCGGGTACTACGTTGCTCTCCCGACACTATCTCTGCCTCTCTATCTCTTTGTACTCAATTCCCCTCAGTTGCAACTTCGATCACTGATTCTATCTCTCTTAGCAAACCTCGCTCTAGAGAATAGAATGACTAATCACTTTGGTGTACTCTCCAAGTGACCCTCAAGCCTCCTCTTATACTTTTCTCGTTGACATATCAACGGCCAAGATTAAGTCCCTAATCAACAACTAAGATTAGATCTGACTTGATCCATGTCTTCTGGACCATTCTAACACAAATTTATATTAATCCACATTAATATTTTAATTTCCCTAAGTTTAGACTTAGGGACTCCATTAAAAATATTAATTATTTTAATATATCCTAAACTGTTTAGAATCTGCCCAAACCCTTTCTGGGTATTGGAGATCTCATGTGCCCCAACCTCTCCGCCAAATTTCGTGGCTAGAGCACATCCGATGCTACCCCAAATCAACACTCCCTTTTAGCGAGGACTATGCTCTAACAATACTCCTCACTGAGTATTACTCTAATCATCCGGCATCAGCCCCTGTGCTGATGCCAGGCTTGCTTCCCACCATCCTCTACACTGTTGTATCCTATACTGCTGCCCATGGTTCTGCCACTACCACTGCTGCATTTGTACGACAGCTCCCTTTGCATCTGTGTTGTTGTTGGTCCTTTCTCCCAACATTGCATCCACACTGCAACTCCTCTCATCATGCTACATCGTGCTGCCCACTGCTGCACTGCAACTCAGTTACTGAGAAGTAAGTAACAAATCTCCCAATTATGACCTCCCTATTGGGCTAGAGACCCTCCTGATGTTGAAGCTCCCTCTGTCGTTGACAAGTGCTCCCTCTCTGACCTTTGCGTTGCTGCAACAACTCCCTGCATCTCACACCGTTGCACACCTCTTTATGCCATCCTGCACCGGTGCAACACTCTCGTGCCTCTCGCACTATTGCAGCTACTAGCCTTGCGCTGTCTCAGGACTCCTGCACTGTAGCACTCTCTGCTGCTTCATCTGCATCCATCTCTACTTGACTCAGCCAGTCCTGCTACTTCTCTTCGGGGATCTCGTAGCAAGGTCTAATCTAAGAGGTTGGGTACCTTGAGGATCCTGCCCCTCATCACCTGTAGTCCGCCTAACTACAACTCGATGTCTCCCCACTTCCGCTCAAGTGGTGCATGTGCACTCATGGCATAGTCATCGTTTGTCAACACTTACTTCTCTACCCTTGTTGGCGCTGCCTTAGTCTCAGAAGACTCTCCCTTACTCTTCTTCCTTGGACACTGGGTCGCATAATTACCCAGCTCCCCATAATGGAAGCACTTGATCTTGGAGAGATCCTTATCCTTTCGTTTTTCCTGCTTTTCCTCAGATGTTAGGGCAACATCTTCCTCCTCCTACTTGACTTTGATCCCCTTGCTGTTGTTACCCATATTCGGTTGTCGTTTGATCTCTTCTTGGTGAAGAGCAACCCACATATCATCCCAAGGTGGAAGTGTCCCTCTGCCCAATATACTCTGGACAAATACCTCCCAGTCTTCTGAGACTACATTCAGGGTCGTCCTCACCATCAATTCTTGATCTAGTGTGGCTTCTATAGAAGTCAACTAATCGCGTATCTCGTTCAATCCTCCAAGGAATGTGTCAATTGGTTCTCCCTTCTTCATCTGATACGACCTCAGCCGATTCTCAAGTAACATTCTTCTCTGCACATAAGTGTGCTCGTACAATTTCTTGAGGGCCTCCCACATCTCATATGTCGTTTCCTTCTCGGTAATGTGTGGTACTACATGGTCCTTGACCCCATCAAGGATGATGCTCTTCGCCCTCACCATTGCCTCCTCGTACTTGTCGTTATCATTTGGGTTGACTGGGATAGCTATAATCTTCAATGAGAAGTTCTTGACATGAATTCTGTCAAGTACGAATAAGATTCTTGCCTTCCAGACTGTGAAGTTCGATGCTCCATCCAGCCTATCCTAGTCTCTTACTCCATGTAGTGCCATGATGCTCTTCTACTTCCCTCCTATAAGTTCTCGATCTGACTACCTCTAAGTCTCGATTTCCCTCTTAGAAATCCTTTTGTCGATATCGAGATGCCCCCTACTCTGATCGTCTATGCAAGTGCACCACTGATCCGGGTTTCTTGGCTAGAAACCCTTGGTAGCAACTCCCTCCTCTTGGCCTTGCCCTGTCAGGTACTGTTCTAACTACAGTACCTCATCAGCTCCACACTGCAATATTCCCATAACCTTCTAAACCCCAACAACCTAAAGGTGAGAGCTCCTAGGCTCTACGCAATCCCGACACCAGCAACCCGTCCTCCTCAGCCAACTGCGTCATCCCTCCTAGCTTCTGTGTGGCTCTGCGTGAGACACCCTTTGCCTTCATTAGCCTCTGTGATTCCTCTTCCTGGCTCAACCTTTATGACGCAGGCACTACGTCACCCTTCCCTTGTTGTTGCTTTACTAGAAACAACTTCTGTCACCTTGGGACAGCTGTTTTCTGCTGCTGTTGCTCCGCTCGGCTGATGTCGTCAGTCCTCCTGTGATCTGCAATCACGCTCTGATACCATGTTGAAGTTTCTAAGTCTACTAGTTAGAAACCCTCCGTGCACTTTATCTGATTTATTCCTACCTACTTGTTATGTTACTTAACAAGTTATTTACAATGTAATTATTGAAAATAAACACTAGTGCATGCTCAACATATTACAGATCAACAACTAAAGGAAACATAAACAAACACACCAAATGACACCGTTATTTTTGGACCAATGTCCCCGGGAAAAGCCAATGCGAGAAAATTGATGTAGCTATCTGAGGGTTTTCTTATTAAGCAATATCAGAGTACAATCTGGGTGTCAAATCTAGCCTACCCAACAAAGAATTTCCTTGGTAGTAATACCTCTCAATTTGAGACAAATGTCCCGGCTAAAACCTCGGATAAACCTTCTGGCAGCTCCTTAGCTCCAATCTTCCCTAGAAACTCCAGTGTCTGCCTTTCTAGACTGCGTCAGCCTCTCTCTACCCAGCGCTAGCCCTGCATCACCCTAAATGGGTTTGCATCAGCCTTAAGAGACCCTGCGTCAACCTTCTAGCCCTCTACGTCGGCAACGCTGGCCTCTCTGAAGCATTGAGCAGCTCCTGGCTGCCTCTGCGTGAGCCTTGGTTGCTACTGCATCACTCTCCCTGGCTACTGGGTTGCTCTCCTAGCGCTATCATTTCCTCTCTGTCTCTCTGTACTCAATGCCCCTCAGCTGCAACTCCAATCACTGATTCTATCTCTCTTAGCAAACCCCACTCTAGAGAATATAATGATTGATCACTCTTGTGTACTCTCCAAGTGACCCTCAAGCCTCCTCTTATACTTTTCTCGTTGACATATCAACGGCCGAGATTAAGTCCCTAATCAACGGCTAAGAGTAGATTTGGCTTGATCCATGTCTTTCGGACCATTCTAACATAGTTTTATATTAATCCACATTGATATTTTAATTTCCCTAAGTTGAGACTTAGGGACTCCATTAAAAATATTAATTATTTTAATATATCTTGAACTATTTAGAATCTGCCCAAACCCTTTCTAGGTATTGTAGATCTCATGTGCCCCAACCTCTCCACCAAATTTCGTGGCTAGAGGACATTTGATGCTACCCCAAATCAACATCTTTTCATTTGACCAGCACTCACAAGAGATAAGTTCATCTTCTTGCGATGTGCTCTAACAATATACTCAAATTCCATCTTTAAAAATATGATATTTGTTCTCATGACAATAAAATATGGCTTTTTGGTCATACAAGCATGGACTTCCCAAAACAATTCCACATATGTCAAGTGTACAACATCAAGCTCTCCCTCATCAATAAAGTTTGCAGTGATGGAAAATATAAGTTTATTTTTTCTTGTCACTTGCAATATGCCATTTTCACATACCCAACCCAAAGGGTAAGGTTTAGGATGAGGTGTAGTTTCTAAGTTTAGTTTCTTGACAACAACTTTAGAAATAAGATTAACTTGGGATCCACTATCATACAATGTATCAACTTTGCTATGTTTTGTAATGACCCTAATATGGAAAATCTCAATTCTTTATTTATCACTTTGAAACGAATAGGCTTACTAGAAGAACTAGTACTTGCAATAGAAGCTTTACCTTTCATTCCCATGGTTGTGATTTTAGTCTCGTCACCTAAATTGGATCCTAGATCTTGTTGATTTGTTGCAACAGACTTTTGTTTCCCCTTGTTGTTAAACTTCTTTGGTTTCATTTCTAGATGTAGATTCCAACAATGGTCTTAAGCATGGCCTTCTTTTGAACAATGTTTGCATGTGAGTTTCTCTCCCTCTTTCTTGATTGTAGCATTATTTTTTCCTTTGCCTTTAAACTTCCCCTTTCCTCTGTCTCCATATTTGGATGGCTTCTTGCTAGTCTCTTGAGGAACATTCTTCCCTCTTACTTCTAAATGAGTTTCATGAACACATACTTCATCTAGATTGGCGGGATTAAACATAAGAATTGTATGTCTCAAATAACTATGTAATCCACCTATGCATTTAAGGAGAATGTCTTGTGAAGACAAATCTACACCCAATATTAAATCTCTTCTTCTAAATTCTTGTGTGTAACTTTCAACACTCTGACCTTTAGCTTGTTTAAATTTTTTGTAATTGAGAATTGCTTTTTGCATGTAAGCTAATGGATAAAATTGTTGTAACACCCTCCTCCCACATCTACCCAAGTAACTATTCGACGGGGTAAACATGTGACAAAGAGTTACTATGATTTGATTCAACTCCCTATGTATTAGTTAAGAAAGTGGAATAGATGGAACACAACCAACTTGACCTTCTACACATGCAACAGAACCCCAGGAGCCATCCAACCGATCTAGGTGACTATCCCTTGAGACAAACTCACGTTTTGTAGCATTAAAGCCTTAGTCGCTCCCTTAACATGGCCATGCATGTGACTGGGACCCTCCAATCGCTCCCACGACCACATGCAACAGAACCCCAGGAGCCATCCAACCCATCTAGGTGACTAGCCCCTGAGACAAACTCACGTTTTGTAGCATTAAAGCCTTAGTCGCTCCCTTAACATGGCCATGCCTGTGACTGGGACCCTCCAATCGCTCCCACGACAAGGCATGCATGTGACTAGGTACTTTTCCACATAGTTTTGTGCCAGCGACTTCAAATTTTGTGCCACTTTTCCAGGGCCAAGACTCAGGCCACTGCCAAGAACTCCATGGAACTTCCAGAAATTAAAAGTAACATGAAAACCATGATACAAATGCAAATACTTGAACAAAGACTTGACTGGACCCCTACTAGCCATGATAGACATTTCGTCAAACATGTCACAAATATGCATTATACAGGTTTAAACAATAGATCTAAGCACAGGGGTCTCATACTTATTTGAGAGTCTCTAAGAAGCATTGATGTCTCATCACAATAACTTCATTACCATCTATTAAGCGATATATTCATTGTACATTCTCTGATTAACCAAAATATGATGAGAGCCATACATTTTCACTGTCATTTGCACGCGAGTGCATGATATGACAGTTGGGCGGGTCGGTTTACACGCCCCCTAGCCGGTTTCGAGTCCTATGGAGGCTGCTGCTGCAGTGCATGTGGAGCCATGGTGATGGCGATTATAGTCTCGATGTGAACTAGCCCCATAATGCTTCTAAAGGGAACTAGCTCCCATTTACCAAAAAAAACCAACAAAATATGAAGGATATAACATCCATATAAGCCACATCTAAACAAGTATATTTACCCATAAAATAAGAGGGAGAAAGAGAGCTTTTATTAATGAATCCAAAGGCCAACTAGGTTATGGACTTCCATGTTCCACCCGACCATAGATTGGTTGAACCAAATCTCTCTTCATCCAATGACCCTTGTGCCATATTCCAAGCATGAATGTGGGATCTCATTGAACAAATCCATCAAAATCAAACTAGGGCTTCCAAAGGCCAAACCACCTCAACCCCCAACCAGTGATTCCACCTCACGGTCGGACATCACTAACCATCACTAGATTGGTATCTACCCAAGTTGTGTAGGGCTACAAAGCGTTTGTTCCAACCAAGGCCCCACGATTAGTAACTTAACCCATAGTTGTTGTCGAACTCCAGAGTGTCTATCCAACCAAGGCTCCACGACTAGTAACTCAACCCACCAAGGGCTCTAGAGCATTTTTCTAACAAAGGCTCCAAGATTAATAAATCAACCCAAGTTGTTATAGGGCTCCAAAGGGTTTGTCCAACCAAGGCTCCAGGAACTAATAACTGAACCAACAACCAAAGGAACATGAGAACCAACTAGAAAAAAAAACAATAATAATATATATATAATAATAATAATAATAATAATAATAATAATAATAAAATAAAATAAAAAATAAAAAAATAAAAATAAAATAAAAAATAAAAACTAAAAAATTGGAAAGACTCCCACAACACCATGGCTATCCATTGAATGACAAGGCTAGGCAAAACCACTGTCGATCCAAGCAATCCTCCATGCCAATGACCGATCATGACCAAGAAACCACATGCATATGCCATGCAAGCCGAAACTCATAAGGAAATCATACATGCAACTCGGTACCTGCAAGAAAAACTCGTTGTAGTTGTTGATCCTGATGTCCTCTTTGTTGGAAATAATACTAAGAGGGGGGGGGAGGTGAATCAGTATTATCAAATCAATCACTTTTTCATTTTCATACTCAGATTCATATATGCTACTTCAGTTAAGGGAACCCACGTGTACACGCAATTGTGTCGAATGTAACTAGCATATATCCAATAAACTTATGATTCAGTTAATCGATTAAATGTTGATCTTTAATTAGTGCATCAGAACTTCATTAACCATATGAACAATAAACAGGTGCAGTACAACAGAACAGATCATCACACACAAGAAGCACACATGAACACCATGATGTAAGGTGGAAACCCAATGTGGGTGAAAACCACCTGCTGCAATTCGTCTCTATCTTCTTTTAATAAAAAACTTCTTTTTATAATATTTCTGTACTGGAGTAGTCTTATACCAGTATGCAGGCTTCTACCTGCAGAAGGCTACAACATCCTCTTGTTCTCTAGCTTCTCCTGGAAGGGAGCTACAACCCCCGTTGCTTTTGTACTAGCCGATCCGTTCACTAGCACATAGGCGCCGACCTACTGAAGGCTCCAACCTTCACTCGTTTTCTAGCTGCTATTGGAAGGGAGCTACTACCCCTTGGCTCTTGTACTGGCCAATATGTTTACCAATACATAGGCGTTGGCCTACAGAAGGCTACGATCTTCTTTCTTCCTCCAGGGACCACGTTTCATAAATTTTCAGACTGGATACTCCTGAAGCACAACACCATAATTTGAAGGCCATGTTTCATCCAATTTTCATATTAGACCCATAAACAACATTGAAGCTCAAAATCAATTACCACTGCGATACAACAAATCATCAATCTTTGAATCACCCAACACTGAATCACTGAAACCATGTCAATAGAAACACAGTCACCAGAACACAGAGCAAATCACAGAACTCTGCAATAATATTCAGAGCCAGTTGTATCATCAAAAAGCATGCATCAGAGTGCATATGCTACTAGGAAGAGCCGAATCAGTGTGTATACGCAACTTCACCAAAGTGAACCAGCGTATATGTCATCAAATACTTACTTATAACTTCGCTGCACTTCCCGACTTCAGACATACCCAGGTCATTACATACAAAAGGATAGTACGTGTGTTAGCAACCAGATCTAGTCCATCAGATCACATAAAGATAAGTAATTATGATATTGTTCCATCAACAATCAACCAATCTGAATATGCAGAATATAGACACCAGTAAACAGTCACCAAAACTCAAAAATTTGCATCAAATACCAGAACCACCTGTAACTTCAAATATCACAGTTCATATGGTATACGCTACTTAGATGTATTTAACCTGCGTATATACGCGCTTTTATCAAATTCAACCAACATATACATCTGTAAACATTCATTAACAATTTGCAGCTATTCTAGACTTGAGTTAGATCATAATATTTACAAAACATTACATACGTCAGTATATAGATCTAGAATAAGCATGATCAAACCATATAGAGATGATTCATTCCAAGCCATAAGATCCTGATCCATCATTAGATCTTGTCCTCCATCAACCGCTGAGATTCCTCCTTGGCTCATATCAAGTAAAGCATCATGAACCCATAACCTGCATACTGGATCTCACACTACATTAGATATTCAAGATTTTCTGAGTGCCCTTGCCTAATAACCTTCTCCTCCTTTTATAGTCTTAGGCCTTACTCAATACCATGGTCCAAAACCACTTAGAACCAATACCTTGGTCTAAATACCTGGGGTTAATACCTCGGACCAAATACCATGGACCAATACCAAAATACCATGGTCCAAATACCATGGACCCAAAAACTTAGTTTCCGAAATGTACGTGCGTTTCCATGCGTGAAAGTGCGTGTATACGCATACGTGTCTTCTGCTCAATGAACCTGCGTATATACGCGGCTTGGTCAAGGTAAACCTGCGTATAACTATTTTTCTTTCATTCTGTGAGCCTGAACTGTGATTCAATTCTTGTTAACCTGTAGTACTTTGATCTTCATTATCAAGGACATCACCTATATCATAATGTTAACTTACTGTACTGTGAACTATCATTTCCTTTGAACTGACCTACATCACATCTGTTAGCACAACTACCATGTATTAATGTCATATATGATATCTCTTGTGAAGATTCATCTAGTTACCATGTATAGGTGAGTTGTTCTGCTACAATAGAGTTGCCATCAAGTACAACACGTTCATCATAATGCCAACAATCTCCCCCTTTGGATTTGATGGCAACAACAACACCAAGACACTCTCCCCCTTTGACATCAAGGGCAAAGGGCGGACCAAGATCTTCTCTCCCTTGATATACATTTTGTTGTCCATACTCCCCCTGAGTAAATGCTAAAATTTATGATTGAGGTCCCCCTTTGTACATGCCAAAATGCACCAATCCGTCAATGCTCCCCCTGAACACATGCCGAGTTTGCAAAAAATATTTTTCAAGAGAATAACACAACTCTACAACTCAACCAAGTGAGTATGACCTTCCTATCACCAATGACTCATACATACATCAATTTCCCAATCAAGTGGGGATATACCAATATTGACTCATCCACCCAACCAAGTGGGGATACACAAAAGTTTACACATGATAAGACAAGAACATTACATCATCCATCCCAGGCATAGTGGGGGTAGAAATTACATCATATGACCAAAAGGGATTCAACACATGACTACAATAGACAGAGACAAACTATTACATCATGGGTCTTGATATGACCTTTACATTGAATGATATACATGACATTTATAACAGAGACCAAATACCTAGACAAGACCATGATAATCATCAGCAACTATCATACACAATGTATGATCTGCTCCATAAGCATCTGTCAAACGCATACAGACCAACAACCTGTATATGTCCATTAGTGTAGATAACATCAACCTGTGACAAGGTATGTCTGCATCAATTCATCCTCTTATTCTTGAGCATTTTCATAACCTTCCATGAATCAATTCTGCATATGTCATACAAAATCATTCACATTATATCATATGTGAAAAACATCATAGTCATCACATCATCATCAAGATCTGCATGATCTTTTATACCATCCAAGTATCATTACTCAGGAGCATCCCACATTTGATAAGCATCAATCAACATATGTGAGTATCAACCTATCATTATATAGGTAAGAACTCATCATCATCATGTCTTCAAATAGTTATGTCTTCATGTGATATGCAATAACTCCATTATCTTGGCCAACCAACAATGCAACTTCATGTATCTCGCATACTGTATATATCACTATGTATCTGGAAAACCTTGAGCTCAAGATATTTTGTCAAGACTTCTTGATATCATCAACAACAATCCTCAATCATAGGAATCCTGCATCATAACTGTATTATATGATCTTTATGCATATGACGACAACAGCATATGAGTGACTCATCATTAAGTAATGAAGTTGTGTATTCAAGCTTTGTACTTCTCCTTACCCTTATGAATATTACCATGCAAGCAACATATATGCATCTTCAGAGAATCAACCACAAATCTGATCAAAACACCAACTATGTAGCCCCAAGAATCATATGAGATTTTGTCATGGACAACTCATAACCATATCATAGCAAGATGTATCACTTAGCCAAATAAGCATCATCACCAAGGACTTCTAACCATAATGCCAACAATGCATTATTCAAAGCATAAGCTCCCCCTGAACCTATGCCATCTGTTTACTGTCAGATCTGATAATGCATATAAGAAGTATCAAGGCATCATCATCATCAAGTTAGGATCAAAACTCTTCTAAACATCTTATGAGTATCAAGACATTTCCACACATCATCAACAGATTCTAACCATTATCAAACAGAGAAAATAATGGACTGAATCATATCAGACCCTTTTTCCAGAGCCTGTCCCACTGCTTTTCCTCAAATTAACATATACGCGACTGTGCAGTGACTAACTCACGTATATACGCGACTTCTCTTCATGAAACTTGCGTATGAGATCTAGAACACTGAAGTTTCACACTTTCAGCTCCCTCTGAATCTGTTATGTTTGTACATTGTCATGTGCCACATCTTTCTGATTGTACTTCCTTCTTCTTCCATATCTTAAAGTGTGATGATGTTTTCTCTTTTTGGTATGGTGCCCATACTTTGTTCCTGCATTCCTTTGCTATATGTCCAAGCTTTTTACATGCATAACATCTCATATCTTTCATATTCCTTCTATAGCAGTCAATGGCTTTGTGACCAAACATATTGCAAGAAAAACAATATCCCTTAAAGTACCTGGAACATGATGATCCTTTTGTGTGATGGTCTTGAACCATTCTTCTTCTGCATCTGGCTGCAACATGTCCAAAATTATGACATACATAACATTCAACATCATTCAATTGAGGAAATGACCGCCTATCACTTCCATAGTTGGGAGTAAAAGATTTTCTTTGAAGATTTTCTTTCCTTGGTTGTTGACGGGATTGACCTCTCATTTCCTTGTTGAGCATTTCAGATTTTGCATTAGAATCCCTTGTCTTACTTTGTGAACTAGATTCACCTTCAACAGATTCATGAAAACCAAGACCAATTTTGATAGCAAGAGACCTTTGACTACTAAGAATATCATCCAAGATCTTAGTACTATCTTGAAATTGTAGGAGCTTATCATTTTCTTCTAATTTATCATTTAGAATATTTACCTCAACCTGATGTTGTTCTTCCTTTTCAAGATACTGCTTCTTCATGATTCCTTCATCTTTTCTTCCTTCTTCCAACTGATGTCTTAATTCAAGAACTTTGTTTTCTTGTTTTTCAAGAGCTTGGAATAGTTCTTTATTCTGCTTATTTGATTCTTCAAGATCTTCTTTTAGCGAGAGGATCTTAGCTTCAAGACTTTTATAGTAACTCGATCTTTCTCTGAGTTTCTTGATTGTTGTGCTCCTTTCATTTACTTCATTTCTTAATGATGTCACTTCATCTTGTAGCTTTTGACATTGATCTTCCTTTTCCTTGAATAGCTTCCTTACTTTGTTTCCTTCCTCTAGTTGAGCCTTTAGTTTGGTAGCTTCTTCTTTGGAGGCACGTTCCCTTTTGTCCAATAGATCTTGTTGATCTTTAATTTTGTCCGTAAGCCTTTTAAATTCTGTCTCTATTTGATATGTTTCGTCCTCACCCATAAGAGCAAGTTCAATTGTTTCGCTATCACTTTCATCATCTTCAAGTGGATGGAGAAATGTATCACTAGAGGATAACAGACTCATACCTGATAGTTCTTTTGCTTGTTCATCTTCATTCTGAGGTTATTTTGAATCTGAAGTGTTGCTTCCACATATTCCCCAATCGATTCTTCCATTGTCATAGTTCCTCTGAGATGTCTTCTTCTTCTGAGGCGCTTTCTTCTTTAGCTTCTTTCCCATTGTTCTACAGATCTCCTTTAAGCGATCAAGCTTCTACCAAAGGACCTGCTCTCATACCAATTGTTGGAAATAACACTGAGGGGGGGTGAATCAGTATTATCAAATCAATAACTTTTTAATTTTCATACACAGATTCATATACGCTACTTCAGTTAAGGGAACCCACGTGTACAGGCAACTGTGTCTAATGCAACTAGCGTATATCCAGTAAACTTCTGATTCAGTTAATCCATTAAATGTTGATCTTTAATTAGCGCATCAAAACTTCATTAACCATATGAACAGTAAACAGGTGCAGTACAATAGAACAGATCATCACACACAATAAGCACACATGAACACCATGATGTAAGGTGGAAACCTAATGTGGGTGAAAACCACCTGCTGCAATTCGTCTCTATCTTCTTTTAATAAGAAACTTCTTTTTACAATATTTCTGTACTGGAGCAGTCTTATACCAGTACGCAGGCTTCTACCTGCAGAAGGCTACAACCTCCTCTCATTCTCCAGCTTCTCCTAGAAGGGAGCTACAACCCCCGTTGCTTTTGTACGAGCTGATCCGTTCACTAGCACGTAGGCGCCGACCTACTTAAGGCTCCAACCTTCACTCGTTTTCTAGTTGCTATTGGAAGGGAGCTACTACCCCTTGGCTCTTGTACTGGCCAATATGTTTACCAGTACGTAGGCGCTGGCCTACAGAAGGCTACGATCTTCTTTCTTCCTCCAGGGACCACGTTTCATAAATTTTTAGACTGGATACTCCTGAAGCACAATACCATAATTTGAAGGCCAAGTTTCATCCAATTTTCATATTTCACCTATCAACAACATTGAAGCTCAAAATCAATTACCACTATGATACAACCAATCATCAATCTTTGAATCACCCAACACTGAATCACTGAAACCATGTCAACAGAAACACAGAGCAAATCACAGAACTTTGCAATAATATTCAAAGCCAGTTGTATCATCAAAAATCATGCATTAGAGTGCATACGCTACTTGGAAGAGCCGAATTAGCGTGTATACGTAACTTCACCAAAGTGAACCAGCGTATATGTCATCAAATACTTACTTATAACTTCGCTACACTTCTCGACTTTAGACATACCTAGATCATTACATACAAAAGGATAGTACGTGTGTTAGAAACCAAATCTAGTCCATCAGATCACATAAAGATAAGTCATTATGATCCTGATCCATCAACAATCAACCAATCTAAATATGCAGAATACAGACACCAGTGAACAATCACCAGAACTCAAAACTTTGCATCAACTACCAGAACCACCTGTAACTACAAATATCACAGTTCATATGGTATACGCTACTTAGATGTATTTAACTTGCGTATATATGCACTTTTATCAAAGTCAACCAGCGTATACATCTGTAAATATTCATTCACAATTTGCAACTATTCCAGACTTGAGTTAGATCATAATATTTAAAGAACATTAAATACGCTAGTATACAGATCTAGAATAAGCATGATCAAACCATATAGAGATGATTCATTCCAAGCCATAAGATCCTGATCCATCATTAGATCTTGTCCTCCATCAATCGCTGAGATTCCTCCTTGGCTCAGATCAAGTAAAGCATCATGAACCCATAACTTGCATACTAGATCTCACACTACATCAGATATTCAAGATTTTATGAGTGCCCTTGCCTAATGATCTTCTCCTCCTTTTATAGTCTTAGGCCTTACTCAATACCATGGTCCAAAACCACTTAGAACCAATACCTTGGTCTAAAAACCTGGGGTCAATACCTCGGACCAAATACCATGGACCAATACCAAAATACTATGGTCCAAGTACCATGGACCCAAAAACTTAGTTTCCAACATGTACGCGTGTTTCCATGCCTGAAAGTGCGTGTATACGCATACGCGTCTTCTGCTCAATGAACCTGCGTATATACACAACTTAGTCAAGGTAAACCTGCGTATAACTCCTTTTCTTTCATTCTGTGAGCCTGAACTGTGATTCAATATTGTTAACCTACAGTACTTTGATCTTAATTATCAAGGACATCACATGTATCATAATGTTAACTTGATTTACTATGAATTGTGTCATTTCCTTTGAATTGCCCTACATCACATCTGTTAGCACGACTACCAGGAATTAATGTCATATTTGATATTTCTTGTGAAGATTCATCTAGTTACCATGTATAGGTGAGTTGTTCTGCTACAAGAGAGTTGCCATCAAGTACAACACATTCATCATAATGCCAACACTCTTGTGCTTTCCTGCTCTTCCTTTGCATTCTTGCTCTAAATCCAAAGTATGCCTCACTCCTCTAAGAGTGCTCCAAGAAAACTTTAAGTATCCAAGAGTATGAGAGGGAGAGATAATAGAATGAGAGCTCGAAACTAAACTGAAAAACTTTGTGAATTGATCCTCAGAAGCCTTTTTATTAATGAGGCCTATATTTTCTTCATTTTCCATTATTTTCCTTCATTTTCCTCCTCACATGCAACTTGTGACCTTTCACCTTCCTTTTATCCTAATTTCCATTATTTTCATAAGTAAAATGCCAATTAATGCCTCATGCCTTTCCCAGCCTTTGACATTGCCTTTGTCAATTTCCATAGCCATAATAAACCAAATGAACACCCACACTAGGATGTTCTGCCCAACATTCAGCTTGGAATGCATGCCCAGTGACCATGGTTATTATATTGCCTTTACTAGGTTTTATTACATGCAATTTTTGACTAGGGATGTTACAGAACCCTCCCCCTTGGGGGAGCACCATCCTAGGTGTTCAATGACACCTACAACCAACAAGACTGCTGAAAGCAAAACATACTGCCCATGGAGCTTTATAGCTTAGCTTGTGGCATTATTTACAATGATCAACTTGTTGAGAAGCAAACCAACATGACAACATAAGAACATGACAACCATAATGACATGACACCCATACCGCTTATTGGAGCTTTATAACACAACTCATGGTGGTATTTGCATCCATATGTACATAAATCAAGACATCGCACTAACACATATACCAAAACATACACCAAAACATTTGCTTAACCAGTGAATAAAGAAGGATACATAGCCCGCATCTGATCCACACATCTCCCAATAGCTTCATTTGGCCCAAAGTGCTTCCACCACACTTTAACCTGCTCGATTGCTCGGTTTCAAAGCATGAGCTTCTTTCTCTGCAATATACACCGAGGTTCCGGCTGGAATTCTCCTTCTGGCTCCATCTGCAATACAAAACAGTTAATCACTTGATCAACATCTTTAACATACTTTTTAAGAAATGAGACAGGGAAAACATCATGGAATTTCATTGTCAGGGGTAGTGCAAGTTGATAGGCTACTTGTCCAATCCTTACAATAATATTGAAAGGTCCAAAAAACCGAGGTGTCATCTTTGCACATGATCCAATCCGCAAGGAGATCTTCTTGGGATTGATGTGCAAGTACACATGTTCCCCACCCTGAAACTCCTTAAACAACCTGTTCCGATCTACATAACTTTTCTATGTATCATGTGTTGCCTTTAGATTCTTCATTCCCTGCATTTCCTATTCCATTTCTGCCAACATATCTAGTCCTATCAATACCATGTTAACTGGATCACTCCAACTAATAGGAGTATTACAACTTCGCCCATAGAGTGCCTCAAACAGACTCATCCTTAGTGACTCCTAATGACCATTGTTGTAAGCAAACTTTACCAGTGGAAGATACTCTTCCCACTTCTGTTGTTGATGCATCACTTACATCCTCAACATATCCTCCAATATCATGTTGACCCTCCTTGTTTGTCCATTTGTCTGTGGATGATAAACTGTGCTGAAGGCCAAATCTGTACCCAAACCCGTAAATAACTCTCTTCAAAACCTAAAAGTGAACTTAGCATCCCTGTCTGACACAATCTTCTTCAAAACACCATGCAACCTTACTACATCTTTGATGAAAACTTATGTTACATCACTAGTTGAATAGTTATATTTCACTGGAATGAAGTGTGCTACCTTAGTCAACCTGTCAACCACAACCATGATGGAATCATGTTGTCTAGATGTTCTCAACAAACCTATGATGAAGTCCATGGAAATTACCTCCCATTTCCACTTTGGAATCAAGACCGGTTGTAGTAAGCCAACTCGATGCTTACACTCTACGTTTACCCATTGACAATCCAAGCATCTTGCCACAAACCCTGCCACTTATATCTTCAAGTTTGGCTAGTAGTAGAACTTCTTCACCGCGGTCAATGTCTTCTGATATCCTGGGTAACCTGAATATGGTTTCACATTAAAATCTCTCAAGATAAGCTTCTTGAGCTCACTGTAGGCTGGCACCTATATCATGTCCCTAAATTTGATTAAGCCATCTAATGTGAGATGATAGTCCACATCCTGTGCACTTGTACTTGCACCTGTACATGTACATGTGTCTGTATGTGTACTATGTTGTAACATGTGCCTGAGCTCCATGTACCTGTTATCCTGATGACCTTCCTGTAAGATCCGAACCTATAAATATGTTCCATAAGTACTCATAGTTATGTGGTTCACTTGTATCCATATGCTAAGAGCATCTGCAACCTTGTTCTCTTTACCTTTAATGTACTTGATCTCAAAATTGAACTCATTAATTGTGGCCAACCATCTAGCTTGCTTGACATTCAGATTCAGTTGGTAAAATAGATACCTCAATCCATTGTGATAGCTCATTAGTACAAACCTCCTGCCAAGAAGATATTGCCTCCACATCTTCAATGCATGGATGATCGCTTCCAACTCAAGATCATGTGTCGGATAATTTTGCTCGTGCTCATTCAGTTTCCATGACTCATTGATCTAGATCTTTTAACTTCAAGGATGCATACATAATTGCATATAAAAGAGCATATTAGCCAAGTAACTTATGACATGAAAAAGAAGGTGAAATCATAAACCAACCATGAGATAAAAGGCACACAAATGATTCGATTACGGAGTTCACCCAATATGGGCTACAACTCTGGGCTTTGCTTAAAGTGCGGAGGCAGTCTTTCATTAAGTCGAATCAAAGAAATCAGCTATAAGCAATCTTACAAAATTGAACCTTATACCTCCAATTCGGACAATGGCCTAAAAATGGAGACCTCGGTTGGAGAAATGGACAGCACGGTTGGATTCCTGGAGTGAAAACATGCAAAATCAACTATAAAGTTATCAAATTCTGACGATGACACCTCTGGCCCTCTAAAGGAATCTTTTCAGCATCTTAGAGATTCCCTCGCTCATGGTTCCACTACCTCTGGCAATTCAAGGTTCTGCACCCATCCGCCCTCTACTGCTCATCGAATGAGAAACTGAATCAAGGTTTAAATATTTGAGTTTGGGAGGCCTTTTCAACGTGATTCGTTGGCATGTTGGAGTCATTGGCAATTAACGTGGGGGCAAACCGAGTACAAAACCTGCCCGCTCCAAACTTGGTGTGTGACTGTTGTGACATTGTTTCTTTTAACCAATGGTTGTATGCAGTTTTATCAACAATTTGTATAATGTGTTGGCTCCACGAGGGTTGGGTGGGTCTGCTGGGTGTGGCCCTCCCACCCAATACATGTATAAGATGATACCGTTGAGGGTGGTAGGCTGCCACCCCATATATTTTGTTTTTTCGTTTTTTATAAGTACATGGTTCAAATTTTCCCGCCAATTTTTAAGGGATAAAACAAATTAAAGTGTCAAAAAATTTGCCCATTCTGGTGGCCAAATTCCATGTAGTGGGACTCTGCCAAATTGTTTCCTTGTTAATGGCTGCCACTTGGCCAAGTTTGACCATAACTTTGACAAGCTATAACTTGAACATACAAACTCAGATTTGAGTGTCGTTCACACGTTGGAATCAAGGCAACAAGCACTACGATTTGGTCTTAGTTTCACTTCCGTCAGATGACTTTGATTTTTGAGCTATTTTCAAAGACACTTCTATTTCTTGATCCTCCTGGATCATTCCTCCTTACTGAGGAGCTTTTGGTCCTCCAAAAGCATGAATGCATCATGCACACTACCTGTGTCATCGTTAAGCCATACTTACAACATCTGCATTATATGAAATCTAGTACATTCTTTGCAATCACATACAAAACCACACATGACTCAAACAACCCCATACTTGCCAAGAGTTTATTACAGACACTCTTTGGTCAAGTTTACATTATACTAGAAACCAATACCCCAACTATCAACAAAATGCCAAAAATATCATCATTGATTTAATAAATGATGGAAAACACATAATCAATTTTACAATTATTCGTACACAAGATTTACAAAATGTGGCCATGACAAGCTACTATATCTAGTAAAACCATCTCTCTACCCAACAAAGTGAAGGGGTCATCATCCTAGAGCTGATTCGCTTGATGAGCAACCTTTCCTGCTGGTTTATTCAGAGGTTTTCTGGAGCATTCGACACGTGGCTCTTTGACGTCCATGCTCATTGCAGTGACTACAATAATTATTTATTCTCCAAAATTTTTGAACCATCTTGGAACGCTTATTCCTGGTGCACCTCTGATGAGTGTTCGTGGAACCTTCACTATAACTACAATGGGATGAAGTGCTCTCATCATCTGTCGTTGGTTGGTCGTTGGTTGTCTTGGAGCATTCCCCAACCTCTTTTCTGACATATCCAAGTCCTGCATAATGAGGCAATTCCTCCACTTTTATGGGATTCACAATGCCTTGGCCATTAATGTTGAGGCCCTTTCCTTGATACCCCATTTTCTTCAACAATTTTGATCCAATTCCTATAGTATGTTTCTCAAAGCAACAAAATCATCATCATAAAAAGTACATGAAACTGAAGAATCACTTTTTACCTTAGGCTTGTTATATTGCAACTTTTCCAAGGCCTCCTCCTTGGCTTGTAACTGATGTTGCAACATTTGTTTCTCTTTCTCTGCTTCTTGTAGGATTCTCCTTAGTTCAACATTATTTTCCTGAATTCTTTGGTTGATTTCTTCGAGTTCTTGGAGCCATGCCACATTTGGCCCTTTTCATTTTTGGCACAACATCTGCTGAAATCTTTGTCTCATCACCCAAATCGGAACCCAAGTTGATGGGTCCATCCGCTGCAATCCCAAGAGTTGCAATATTCCTTTCGTCCCTGAGTTTGATTCCAGGTCAATTGGTACACCACCTACAAAACCTACGATTGTGATCTTCTCATCATCCTCTGATTCATATACTTGGTCTTATTGCACAATTGCAACTGTCTTTTTCTTCTCTTTTTTTTTCATTCCTCTTAGGTCTCAATTCCAGATGCAGTTTCCAGAAATTCTCCTCATGATGTCGTTCTTTCTCACAATGAGTACAAGAGGGCCTTGCTTCTCTTCTCTTAGTTGTTGATGCCCTCTTCGAGTGGTCATCTTGCTCATGCTTTTCCCTGCTTTCAAGATGTATAACCTTCACACTAGCTTCATCAAGAGACTAAGGTTGAAATAATAACAATGAATGACGTAAATAACTATGCAAAGAACCAATATATTTCATCAAAGTCTTAGAAGTATCTAGTGGAACATTCAATGCTAATGCTTTTTTTCTAAACACCTTTGTAAAATTTTGAACAATTTGACATTTACTTTGTTTCAAATGTTGCCATTTCATCATGGCCTTATGTTTGTAACCCAATGGGTAAAATTGTCTTCTTAAAGCATAAATGAACTCAAACAAAGATGAAAGAAGTTTACGACTACTCTTACCACCTTGCTGCAACTTGCCTTCCCACCAGACGAGAGTGGTGCCACTCAATCGAAGGGATGCTAGCTAGATCTTGGTTGCAACCTCTTCAATTTGTTATATGCAACAATATACTTCAACATGTCTTGTCCATTTATCTAGCTTTCCTGCATTAGATTCTCCACTAAATATAGGTAAATAAAACTTAACATCCAACTTGAAAAACGGCTTTTTAGATGCATTCTTCTAATTCCTATTAGAATGATGAGAAGAGGAGGAAGAAGAGCTTTCACTAGAGGACAGAGAGGGAGGAGGCTCTTCTCCTACACGTTCATGATTTACCTTGTATGCAGAAATACACTTCAACCTGCCTTATCCAGTTATCTAGCTTTTCTGCATTAGATTCTCCACTAAATACAGGTAAATAAAACTTGACATCCAACTTGAAAAAGGGCTTTCTATATGCATTCCTCTTATTCTTGTTAGAATGATGAGAAGAGGAAGAAGAAGAACTTTGACTAGAGGACAAATAGGGAGGAGGCACTTCTCCTCTACCTTCATGATTTACCAAGGCATGATCATCTGGTTCTTTCTTCTTAGGCTTGATTGTCTTCTCATATTCTGCAAACAACTTGTTGACTTTCTCTGCCATGGTGAAGAAGATCTTGCGATAATTTCGCTCTTCCTCCAATCAAGCTTCGTCATCTGCCATTTTTCGTCTTCATGATGCACACCTCACTTCAAGATGAATGGATTTAAGTTTTCCTTCACCTCTTTGGAGCATGTTTCTGGTTAGCATTAACTCATGCAACTCGCATCAAGAATACTTGCTTTGATACCAAGTTTGATCCAAATCTTTAACTTCAAGGATGCATACATAATTGAATGTAAAAGAGCATATTAACCAAGTAACTTATCACATGAAAAAGAAGCGGAAATCATAAAGCAACCATGAAATCAAAGGCACACAAATGATTTGATCATGGAGTTTACCCAATGTGGGCTACGTCTTCGTGCCATGCTCAAAGTGGGGAGGCCTTTTTTCATTAAGTGGCATCAAAGAAATCAGTTACGAGCAACTTTACAAAATTGATCCTTATACCTCCGATTTGGATAATGGCATGAAAATAGAGACCTCAGTTGGAGAAACAGACTACAGAGTTGGATTCCTGGCGTGAAAACATGTAAAATCACCTATAAACTTGTCAAATTCTTACACTGGCACCTCTAGCCCTCTAAAGGAATCTTTTCAGCTTCTTGGAGATTCCCTTGCTCATGGTTCCACTACATCTGGCCATTCAATGTTCCACGCATGTTCGCCCTCTTCCGCTCGTCGAATGAGCAATTGAATGAAGGTTTAAATATTTGAGTTTGGGCGGTCTTTCCAACATGGTATGTTGGTCCATTAGAGTCATTGGCAATTAACGTGGGGGCGGGTCTGGCTCAAAACTTGCCCGCTCCAAACTTGTCGTGTGACTGTTGCAGCATTATTTATTTTAACCAGCGATTGTAAGCGGTTTTCATTGGTGGTTTGTATAATGCGTTAGCTCCACCAAGGTTGGGCAGGTTCGTCGGGGTGGCCCGCTCACCCAATAGAAATATAATATGATATCGTTGAGGGGTGGCGGGGATGGCAACTTGCCACCCCATATATTTTATTTTTGTTATCTTTTCATAACTATTTGGTTCAAATTTTCATGTCAGTTTTTAGGGGATATAGTCAAATTGAAGAGGCGACAAATTCGCTCATTCCGGCGGCCGGATTCCATGCACCAGGACTCTGGCAAATTGTTGTCTCGTTAGTGACTGCCACTTGGCCAAGTTTGACCATAAATTTGACTAGTTATAACTTGAACATACGAACTCGGATTTGAATGATGTTTGCACCGTTTGAATGAGGGTGACGAGCACTAGGATCTGGTCCTGGTTTCACTTCCATCTGATGACTTTGATTTTTTTTAGCTATTTTCAAGGCCACTTCTATTTTTGGATCCTCTCGGATCACTCATAGCATACGACTTATCCCTCCTACATATGAACTCCACCATATGCAATCTTTAGCACTAGTGCATGTGTCAATAATTATTTCAACTGCTCAAAACTTGTTGCACATTCCTTTGTCCATTCAAACTTCTTACCTTTCCTTTGCAATGATGTGGTGGGATATGCAATCTGTGAGAAGTTCCCGATGAACCTCCTGTAATAACCTGCTAACCCCATATATGATCTTACTTCATCCACATTCCTAGGAGCTTCCCACTCCATGATAGCCCTTATATTCTTTGGATATATTGTTATGCCTTCCTTGGAAACCACATATCCCAAGTAATGTACCTTTGTCTGAAAGAAACTGCATTTGCTAAGCAAAGCATACAACTGATGCTCTCTTAGCAATCTCAATATTGCTGCTAAGTGTTCGTCATTATCTTCTTCATTTTTAAACAATGTAAACTTTGAAACGAGAATTGATACTGTTACCTGTTTTATAAAGATAGCAAAAAAGTGACCCGATTTTGAAAAGGGGTGATGCAGAACACACATGTTTTTTTTAGAGCATAGTTTTTGGCACTATAATTTTTATCTTTTTATGTACATTGCGTTTTAGAATGGTAGTGATTTTGATGTTGATTTTAAAAAGTGGTAATTCTACACCATGCCCTTTTTTTAAAAGGCTTTTTAATTTTATAATGTATGAAATGTAAATAATTATTTTGTAAATTTAATAACTTTGAAAGTGGTCTTCTTCTTCATTTATTCTTGTTTTTATTTTTATTTTTATTTTTTTTAGTGAGGTTTTTATTGTTTTGTATAGTTAAAAAAGAAGGTCGATATTTTGCATTTTGATATTCTACATATTTATACATCGTTAATTAAATTTTCAATCCACATGAAATAATTGTCTCTAATAATAATAATAATAATGTTAATTTTTTTTATCTCATAAACCATAAAAGAATTTGGGAAAATAGAATATATATATATATATATATATGAAATTAAGTAAGTAAAAATAGAGAAATTAAAAGAAAACATTAGCAAAAATGTGGAAAAATAAAAATAAAATAAAAACAAACTAGTTAAATAATAATAATAATAATAATTAATATTAAAAAAAATTTCAAATTATAAAAAAAAAAACCCAAAAAATATGAAAATATTAAAAAACAAAAAAAAATTAATTTTTAATGCCCCGTTGCCCGTGTGGCGCGGGCACGGCTGCCCACCACAGGTGGCTGGGCATTTTTTTTTTTTAAATAATTTTTTAAAATTTTTTAATGATTTTTTTTTAAAGAAAAAAAATATTTTAAAAAAATATAATAATTATTTTAAATAAGAAAAAAAAATGTTTTTAAAAGAATCCATAAAATTTTTAATTTTTTTTTAAAATAAAATTTTAAAAAGTTTAAATTAAAAATTAAAAATTTTAATGGTTTAAAAAAATTAAAAAACTTTTAATGATTTTTGTTTTTTTTTAATAAGAAAAAAAAGAATTGTTAAAAAAAAAAAAGTTAATTATAATACTTTTTTAATAAAAAATAATTGTTTAAAAAATTTTAATTTTAAATTTTTTTTAATATTTTTTAAATAATTTTCATATTTTTTTTGGTTTTTTATTTTTTATAATTTGAGTTTATTTTTGTTTTTTTAATATTAATTTTACTATTTTTTAAATTTTTTTAGTTATCTATATATATATATTTAACTAATATTTGTTTTTAATTTTTTTTCGTAATTTTTGCTAATGTTTTTTATTAATTTCTCTATTTTTTATTACTTAATTGTATATATATATATATATATATATATTTAGGCCGATAGGCCTTCCTTGAAAGGACTTTCGTCGTCCCTTTGTTCCTCAGGCTGACACCTGGCTGGCATAGAGCGGGCATAAACCCTCTAACCACCCACAAAGCTCTCGTCGTGTATTTATGAATATTCATGAAGGCGGTTCTACACTTTGTTTCTTTGCTTGACATCTGTTATCTGTTTATATGCTTTTTTGTTGACATCTCGCAGTAAAAACGATATTTATCGATTCATTATCTCTCGCCGCGCATCAATCTGGCAAGCATGCACTCATCAGTGACCTGTAGTCCCCATGTTTCTAATGGCGAACAGGTATAAGGAAATGTTACCCTGCATGATATCCAGCGCAGCCACAG